>CAIGRP010097939.1:0-11962 GCA_903798385.1 Fraxinus cuspidata
AATATGCGTGATCTCCAATCCTGCACTCACAACTGCCATACATTTCTCATAGATGTCTTGCATGTGTTCGGAAAGCGAACGAATAGGGTCACTCACGTAATTCTCATAGGACTGTATCATGAACATACGGTTCAACACTGCTCTACAGGCAGCATGTCTTTCTAGCGGTTTGATAAGTTCTAGCCATATGTGTCACATAAACGTCCAATTATGTTTTATCTTTGTTAGTGGTATCATTTTATATGTTATGCTCTTGGGGTTTTAATATGATGTTTAATCATCATACCTTCTTCTATATTAAAACAAAATAATAACATGCATAACATATATAATTCTAAACATNTTGAAAATAAAATGAAACATAACATTTCATTCATGCCTTGGGTTCATTGGACGATGGTAGATTGACGAGTGCTAAATTCCATGGGTCTTATTTTAACACTCGTTTAATAAAAATCTCATAACCTATAGAACAAAATAAAAGAGCAAGTAGACACTTTTTTTAAAATTTTTGTTTTTTGATGTCATAATTTACCATTTGAGTACCCTATAAGACTCATTTGAGCTGTCATGAATAAAGTGTACAATATTCAATAATTAAGGTTTCACAATCAATTTAAATTCTGCAAATAATTTATTAATTTATCTTTTTTTTATTACTACTGCTAGTGTCTCTCAATTTGCATAAATAACAAAAATTCTGGATTGAGGCTATGAAGATAGAAATACGAGTAGCAAGAGGGTGCAATTACATTGACTGGAAACATTATAATTGAAAAGAGGCTATTGCAGGTATCTAAGTTGACTTTGAAATAACCGAAGGAACTGAGATTTTGTCAGAGTCTTTGAGACTGGAATGAATGGAATGAATTTAATCTGCCAAATAAAATGAGAGACTGAGAATTATGTGGTCAAGTGTTTCAAGAGGCTACTTCAATTAAAATTTAAAACAAACATGAATATGCAAAAGATACTGAAAGTCCTAACATATTCAGCTAACAAAAGGTTAGGCCTCACTCAAAATTAATTTAGTATCAAAACATTGTTAATTACTTTACCTCTCATCCTCTTCTAATTCCCATGGAATGAAACGAAATAACTGCAAGCATAATGAAGTCAAACTAAAGGCAGAAATAATATTTTGGAGAGTAGAACACCTAATACATTTACTTGAGAAATCTCAACTGTAAAGAATCAGTATTATTTGGCTATGGATCCATGAATTTCAAGATACATACATTAGGTATTGTTAATCAGTTCTTAGCCTGTTAACTTCTAGTAAAATGACTACATCTGCAAAATTTGTTATTTGCGAGGACTTTGTTAGGCATCTTGACTGGTTACTCATTTAACTCAAGTACGATGAGAAACCCTTTTTTTATAAGTCTACAGAAAAGTAGAACTTGGGTTCTGATATCAAACTCTAACGCTCCAAATCTACCACATATATATTTTTTTTATTAAAAATTTGGATTTGAAATATTACTAGAATTTTCTTATCTAGTTTATTGTGAATTTAACAATAATAATATACATATTTTGATTTGATCGACAAATTTTTAAATTCAACAATTTAACAAGAAATTATATATATATAATTAAATCTTTAAATACGAAAAATATTAAATTTGTAAAATTTAATCCAATAATGGATATCGAAGTTCAAACACCAAAAACTACTAAAAATAATATGCACAGAAAATTAACACAAAATTTATTCTTAAAAATAAAATTTGCAATATTCATTTCTAAATTTATTTATTTATTTACTTGGCGACCCCATGAACATCACTTGGTCAATCTTCCACCCGTCCACACGACCCGTTTTAATCTGAAAAATTATTGTAAGAGTTAATATTTTGAGAAAAACACTCACTAAAAATACGTGCAAATTATTATTAACATGATATAAATAAAAAATGACATAACATACCGACATTCTTAAATTTAAGGCAAACAGGTCACGATATCCAATAGCTCAAGAAATTTTTTAAGAATTCTCATAGCCCGTAAGATTTAACATATTGACATAACGGTCCATTCCGAAAAATTTAACATAGAAATCGACCCGAAAGCCTTAAGTATTTCATGCCGAAAATTTATATAAATATCAAGAAAATAAGAATTTACCACTTTTGCACCATGTATTCTTGCCTCAATTGACATCCAAAATTCAAAAATTTTGACTTGAATTGACGATATTAAAAATGAACAGTGTGCATAAAAATAAAATATGAACTCGTGCAAATTCTTGACACTCAAAATATTCTCACATCAAAAGCATGTATTTATAATTCTGAAAATTAACTTCCAATTAAGTCAAAAGACATTCAAGCTTAAATAATTAAAAATCAAAACGTTTTTGAGATAAATTAAGAATTTATATTCTTAATAAAATTAATTATTACTAATATTATTAATTATATTAAATTCTAATATCACTTTTTAAACTTCCAAGGTAACCCTCGTTCTCTTCATTATTTTGTAAATAAATTATTATAATAACATACTTTCTTTTCTACTAAAATAACTCGGACACAACCAGTTCAAAAATATGTTTTCTTGATTCCAAATTATTTTATTCAATACGAGTTACAAAATGAGTATAATATTTGATATATTTCATCAATTACTATAATACTTAAATATTTTTGTAAATAAATGAGTTAAACTTTATCACTTCAAATTTTGGACTTTATTGTGATGATAAGGTCAGACATAAACTATTTCACCTACTAAATGACCAACATTAAATTTAGGCCCTTATAAAAATATTAAGAAAATTTGAGATGTTACAATTTATGCGCCTCGATACATTTTGAGGAATCAGTTAGCTTTGAATTTGATTGATATTTAACCCCTAAATACAACTTATCCACTAATTCTTCTATATATTGCAGTTTGATAAGTGATTAAATTAAAATTTGTGAATTCTACGAAATATGTTGACAATATGTAAGTAGTATTTTGTGTGTCTCACAAAATCTATGTATAAAAATATGCTTGATAAAAAAAATATTATAATTTAATTACCTCCCAAACAAGTTCGATTGAATTTATGATTTTTAGTATTTTGTCTTTCATCTAAATCAACCTTAAATTCTACAGGGCTTTAAAATAGAATACTAAGGGCGTAACAATCTCAAAATGCCTTGCCGAGTTGCAAAATCGAGGGGGGATAGGGAACATGGTCCCTACTGCATAAACATCCACATTAGGGAACAAATAGTTCACAGAATTATTAAACATACAATTTCGAGTCAATTAAAGTAAAATAATATAATTAGACAAATTATTGACCAAAAAAAGACAAAATAACTAATGTCTGGTAGAGCTAACGGAGTCGTATGCATCTAAGAACATCTACAATATATTTTATGGATGTCTAATGAATAAAGTGTTCAAACTAAAATTGATTTTCAATTGATTATATCTACTATTTAATACTGTTGCTTGCGTGCCTTTTGTTTACTTTAAAGTAAAATTAAATAAATTTGAAAGGAAAAGAAAGAAAATCCAATACTTTATAAATATAAAAAAATGAAATAATTGTTGAGTCAGCGTGTCTAACAGGATATGTAGATCTATACTCGAGGGCCTTTTTGATGGAATCTTTCTTGCATGTTGACTTGGACTTTTGGACTTGTAGATATAGGTGGACTCCTCTCTAAGCACTCATTACATCACTCATGGTGGAGGTCAGCTTATTCATGCTATTTTTAAACATACTATGTATCCTCTTTCCTTCAATCACAACACTATTTCCACATCTAACATGAGCAAAACTAGGTTGCTAACTGATAAGTGTAGTTTCTACACTTATTCGATACCCTAAATGATGATATTTTATTTTCTTTTGATAAAATTCTATCTAATTTATGTTATACTACATCTTTGTAGGTAAAATTTTATATTTGATGAAGAATTGGAGAAAAAAAGTGAAAATTGGCGAAAAGGGCCAAGATCCAAAGTTTAGAGACTAAAATGTAAATACTTAAAAGTTATGCCGAAACTCATGATGAAGA
This sequence comes from Fraxinus cuspidata, assembly GCA_903798385.1. Lineage (NCBI taxonomy): Eukaryota > Viridiplantae > Streptophyta > Magnoliopsida > Lamiales > Oleaceae > Fraxinus > Fraxinus cuspidata. Next base: position 4,026 of record CAIGRP010097939.1, read on the forward strand.
TTCGAGAATGCTAGGGGTCAAATGGATGCAATTAGAAGTCAAAATGAGTGAAATATGACCAAAATATTATCACAAATCAATTTTCAATCATACAAGGATATTCCAGATTTTCAGTTGGAGATTTAGACCCATTTTGGTCTAGTAAAAAATCAAATTTGAAAATAGCTATTTCTAGGAAAGTTGTAACCCTTTGAGTTACTTTTTTAATGCTTTTTGAATATCCTTAATCGGATATCGGAAGAGAAAGTTATGACAAAAATATTGAAAAAGACACAAAATTTGGAACAGCAACCTAGCGCCCAGGCGCTACCCTGATATTTGACGCGGCGCCTAGGCGCTGCTCCCACAACTTAGGTTTTTGCTATTTAGGCTCGGAAAAAGACTCCAAATTGGGCAAGAATGTGTAGGAAAGTATAAATAGACCTAGGGAGGTACTAATAAAGGGTTCAAAAAACATTAAGAAAGAGGGATACAACGAGAGATCGAAGAGTCCAATTCAAAGAAGAGAATCCTCACAGAATTCGAGTTTAAAGCGTTGATTGGAAGCGGAAGAAGATCTTGATGCAATATTTAATTCGTTTCTACATCTTTATTAAAATCCGGTGATGCATTCCATTATTTTTAGTTTTTATTTTTATATTATGAGTAACTAAACTTCATATTAGGAAAAACGATGTAGTCGACTTGTGATCCTTTATTTTTCTATTCAAGATTTATGTGATTTATTCTTATATGTGTTGATTTTACTATGAATTTAATGCATTAAATTATCTGATCAATAATTTGATGATTATGTGAGTCTCTTACGAATTGAGAGGTGAGTTTGAAATTTAGATCATATAATAAAATTCGGTATATTAGTATGATGTGTAGAGATATCTATACAAATTATTGCGGTCATAATATGAATTCTTAGAACTCGTGTTTTGTTTAACTAAGGGTAATTCACAAAAGATATGAAATTGAATTAATGGCTCAATGAGAACTCGAGAGGGATAAATTGAATACAATAAACGAATTCGACTGAACACTACATTGGGTTAAAATCTTGAATTAAGAATTAAGGTGATCAATAGATTAAATTGTTTTGCCCTAATTTTCATCATGTATTTGAATCTTTTATCAATCATTGTTTACAATCTTCTTATACTTTCCATTAGTTTAAGATAGTTATTATTGTTTTGCCCTAATATTCATTACGTGTTCGAATCTTTTATCAATCATTGTTTGCAATCTTCTTATACTTTCCATTAGTTTTAAGTTTTTGGAGTCCACAAAAGAAAAATAATATATATAACTATTACCATCTTTACTTGTCTTTTATCAAATGAGAGTTAGGAACAAGTAGATTAAATCTAAAGTATAGTTCTCGTGGGAACGATAATCCGGACTCAAAAGTCCACTATATTATTTGTTACGATATCGTACACCTGCGATAGAAAAAACGCAACACTAACTAGCTTGATGTATATGGTTGAGACTGATACTTATCAGAGGTATGGTCTCTTGCCCAACCCTTGTAAAGATTGCTAGATATGGCATTTCCATGTTTATGGGTCTTTAGGTTTTATTGTTTCCTTTACTTATTTGTACTTGAGGTAGTACCTTTTCATTTGCTGCTTTTATCTTTCATGCATTTGAATAGAGGTCAAGTTTATGTCCTATCTGTCACATTTATGGTCCATTTACATCATGGTAGGAAAAATATAATACCCTTCATATCTTGGTGGTGTGTAAAAACACGCTAGAGATGTAATTGTACTTTATTAAAAAAGGAGTGTAGATCTAGACGGAGTTCTAAACTCAATCGTTATTTTTACACCATCAATTGATAGAGTTCCTGACAAATAACATTAAAGGAATATATTTTGACATTATCTATGTTTATTACATAGTTTTTAGAGCAATCATTGATTTCACGAGCACCTTTCTTTCTAGTGTAGAAAGGAGAAAGGCACATTGTGCAATAGTAGACTACTCAGCTAGACTACCTTCTACATATTCTCGACCATTTCGAGATGGAAAAATAATTTTAAGAATATGCAAATAAATCTTTATAACAGAAAATTTGAATGCACTAAAAATAGTTTGTCCATTGATTGATGAAGGTAGTAAATTTTAATAGTTGGTGTATGGGGCGAACATTAGTGAGCTTGACAAGACTTCAAATACCAACTACCTCCTTCCTTGATCTGCAACTTATTAGTATCCAGACTTTAAATCAATCTTTGTACAATACTTCGCATGTCTAGCTCAAATGATCAAAGCAATTCACTACAAGCAGAATAGGAAAATTGTTATTCATAATGATCATGTTCAAGGTTTGATAATCACTGCACATTCAGATAGAACCGTCGACCCTTTCTGAAATAACATTGGAGCTCCATATAGTGATTTTGTTGGCACGATAATCCTGTTGTCCATTATTTCTGCCAATTGGTTCCTAAGCTCCTCAAGATGAGAAATGAAGTTGGGTGCCCTGGTAAGAGGCTCTATATCTGGAATGAGTTCAATTTCATGATCGATTGCACTTTTTGACAACAAACTCTTTGACAATTCATCTGACATAAAATCTTCAAATTCCTATAAAAGTCTTTTAACAATTTTGGAAATAATCCGTGGCCTCCTTAATTTCTTCTAATCGAAAAGTTCACAAGAATGATGGTTCATTCAACTTGAAACCCTTAGTGAATCGCATGGCTAAGATATTCTTCTCACCTATCTTCTTGGATAAAGTGGGGATGTCACAAAGTATGACTATTTTTCACACCCATTCGTTAATAGTCTCACTCCGTGAGATTACCTTCCATCGACTTCCATAATCATCAGTGAATCAAAATACAACAGCACTACTGTCTTTGTATCCCAAAAGAACTTCAATCCTTGAGATATTGCCTTCGCAATATTCTGAAATTACAACAATACCACTGTCTGATACTTTTTCTTTCGCCCCTACATTTTTTAATCAAATGGACTCCGATTTTCGTTCGTCCTAGAAGGAAGCTTCCAAACTCTTTGGGCAAGCTCCTTGTAAAGCGGCTTTTAAAAAAACTCCTTTGCTAAGGTCCTTTGCTCATCACACGAATTTAAAGATAGGCCAAACAATACAATGATCAAGAACCATTAACAAGAAACGAGAGTTTATACCGCAATGAAAGAATCCACTATACAAAGCTATATCTAGTAATGGTTGGTTGAGAAGAAAGTTTAACTGATCAAGGTTTTTTCTAACTTGAAATGAAATCTACCTTTTTTTGTATCATTGTCTAGCTTCTACTTCTGTGTTTTGAAGTTTCTAGGGTGAATAGTTTGGAAACATAAGTAGACATACCAAATGAAGTCGATTTGCTTCGGTTAGAAAAGATTAATTCTGGCATCGTATGTAAGAGGTTTTGCAGTCGACGAGTATAAATAAGTTCAATATGTATAATTTAATGTACATTTTGAACATGTCTAGAAAATCTCTTGAATCACATCGAACAAGTTATAATAGCTTGCCATATGACCAAGGAAACTTGAACATTTTGAAAATGGTATTTCGTCCCATGGACAAGTTGAAAGAAAGAGTCTTACTCATCTAGTTTCCCGGTGAAGTACATTGAATGTGAAGATCACAAGTTATAGAGTACAAACCTAGTAATTCAAGAAAATAATTATACCAAAAATCAAGAAAATAATTATCATTAACTTAATGGATTATCTTTAGATTACTAGATTCCTACAACTATACAATCTCGATTCTAAGTACAAAATCTCTTTTCCCTCAAGTTGGAGCATAGATGTCACATGCCCCACTTGTCTAAGAACTTTGAGAACACTTGATTTGATGTTGCTTTGGTAAGAATGTCAGTCAATTGCTCTTCAGATCGAATCCTAGGTAATTAGACAATTTTTTTCATCCAATTTTTCCTTAATGAAGAATCAGTCTACTTCAACATGCTTTCGTACGATCACGTTGAACGGGTTATGGACAATATTACATGCTGCTTTATTATCACAGTATAATCGAATTGGTTGTCTAAGATTGATAACCCGAATCTTGCAAAAATAGTTTTAACCACAAGGCTTTATAGAGTCCAAGGGCCATACCTCTAAATTCATCTTTTGCACTTGAACAAGCAACAATACTCCGTTTCTTACTTCTCTATGTGACAAGGTTACCACCTACAAAGGTAAAATAACCAGAAGTAGATCACCTATCATTTATGGCTCTAGCCCAGTTAACATTAGTATATGTATATATGTTTTGGCAGTCTAAATTTTTTGTAAACAAAATTCTCTTCCTAGGACTAGCTTTCAAATACCTCAAAATTCGCATTACTGTATTCATATGTTGTTCTCTAGGAATATACATAAACTGACTGAGAGTACTCAATGCATAGGCCAGATCTGGTCTTTTGTATGCCAGGTACATTAATCTTCCTACAAGTCTTTGATATCTAACCTTATCAGTCGGTACTTGGTTGGACTCTATACAGAACTTCAAGTATTCTTCTACTGGTGCATCGTTGGTTGACATGCCGACATACCAATTTCTTGTAATAGATCTAAGGCATACTTTTTTTGGGATAGAAATATCTCTTTATTAGATTGAGACACTTCGATTCCAAGAAAATATTTTAACTAGCCTAGATCTTTCATTTCGAATTCTATAGACAAGTAATTTTGTAGAGACTTCCTATCTTCAGGATCATTCCCTATAACAACTACATCATCCACATATACAATGAGTGCAGTAATCTTACCCTGTTGCTTTTTCAAAAATAGTATGTGGTCTGAATTGCTCCTATGACGACCATAAGCTATCATAGATTTAATGAACCTTCTAAACCATGCTCTTGGAGATTGCTTCAGTCTATATAATAATCTCTTCAACCTGTACACCTTTTGACTCGACCTTTCCTGTATTACAAGCCCATGTAGACTTCTTTAGATAATTCACCATGCAAAAAATGCATTCTTCATGTCGAATTGTTGTAGTGACCAATTCAGATTTACAGTTAAAGATAATAACACTCGAATTATGTTAATTTTGACTACAGGTGCAAATGTCTTGGTATAATCAACCCCAGAGGTTTGAGTGCAACCTTTTGCCAACAATCTTGCTTTAAATCATAAAATTGTGCCATCAAAATTGTACTTTATATTGTAAATCCATTGACTTCCAACAGTTTTCTTCCCTAAAGGAGGATCAACGAGTTCCCATGATTCATTTTTTTTTTTTACAAAGATTTCATCACCTCATTCATAGCTACTTTTCATTTAGGATTGGCTAAGGCTTCCTACACACTGTTAGGGATAGATACAAAAGATAATTGACTTATAAGATACTTAACTTTACTAGAAGATTCAGGTTCATATGTGAACATCCTCAGCAGGCAATGGTTAGGTATATCATTTACGAGGGGCTCGAATCCAAACAGAGGTAGAGCTTGAGTAAAAGCTACATCTTCAGTCTCTCATACATTATCCAAGCTGCTCATATTTTGATTACCAAAATCAAGGTATTTTTTATCATTGGAAGTATGATAATTGTAGTCTAGAAAATTTAGTCTTAATTTCTCTGTGATGCACCCCCCGAAGTTTAGGCTTGGAGGAAAAGTGCATTGACTATTCATGAAAAACAACGTCCAGTGTGATAAACATTCGCTGAATTGGAGGGCGATAACATGTGTACCCCTTTATATTGGTAGCATACTCTACAAAAACATATTGCGATGCTCACTTGTTGCATTGATGTTATGGATACAAATGCTAAACAACCAAAGACATGAGGTGGTAAATTAGGGATAGCTGGAGCAGCAACTGTATCATTAAGAGCTTGAAACGGTGTCTGAGAGTTAGTGGAGTTGGAGGGTATCCGATTTATTAAATATACTGCAGAGATAAGTACTTTTTCCAGATATGATAATGGTATATGAACTTCTATTAATAAGGCACGAACTACTTTCAACAAATGTCGATTCTTACGTTCTGCAACCCGATTTGGTTGGGGTAAGTTGGAATAAGTAATTTGATGAATAATCATATATGCTTTCAAATGGTGCTATAAGTAGTTTGATGAATAATCATATATGCTTTCAAATGGTGCTGAAGTTTTAAACTATGATATTTTCCACTGTTTTTACTTTGGAGAACCTAAACCTTTGCATTGTACTGCATTTTTAACCATTTTATTAAAATTTTGAAATAAAGAGATCACTTCCCCTTTGGACGTCTACAAGTACATCTAGGTCATCCTGGTCCAATCATCAATAAAAGCAACAAACCAATGTGATCCATCCAAAGTAGCAACTTTAGATGGACCTCCAGACATCAGAAACCATAAAAGGGAGTGGACTTTTATTCAATCATAATGGAAAAGTAGTCTGATGGCTCTTTTCCAATTCACAAACGTTACACTGAAAACAAGAAATATCAAATTTCGCAAATAAACCAGGAAATAATTTAATGGATAACCAAAAGAAGCATGCCCAGGCATTGATGTCACAGCTAGATATCAGATTTCTTCTTTCCCCCCTCGGAAAATCTTTTGTCAAAGTTTGACATGACACATTTGAACTCCATATCACCAAGTCTAAGTAATACAACTTTTCCTTCTCAATACCATAACCAATCGTCTACCTCGTTTGAATGTCCTTGAACATATAAAATTCAAGATAAAAAATTGCTACACAAAATAAAGCCGTGGTTATTTGAGAAACCGATAAAAGATTGTAGTCTAAAGATAGGACAACTAAAATAGAATCTAAATTCAAATTATCAGTTAGAATCAAATATCCTTCCCTAAAAATGGGGCCGAAGTACAATTAGCAGTGGATACAAATTTCTGTAAAGGTGGAGACATATCTACAATCAAATGTCATATGATCTGTAGTACCAGAATCGATTATCCATACACAATTAGAAACAGGTGTAGCCGTGTAGAAATACTTAAAACCTTACCTCCATTATTTGTAGCTATGACCAATGCTGAAGCCTTTTTAGTGATATCATCTTCTGATTCTTAGTGATTATGACATACCATTTTTGATATTCTACAAGTTCGAAATGACTTTTGGTTTGTCTAGTTTGATTGCAATGGGTGCACTTGTAGGTGAACTTGTCAGTACTACTCAAGGTCTTGGGATGGTTAGACGTAGTTCGGTCTTGAGCCACCATGATGGAAGCTTTTGAATTTTTGGTGTCTCCTAAAGTTTCCCGACGGACTGCTTCTTTGCGAACCAAAGAGTAGCATTCTTCTAAATCTAGAATCAGTTCTATGTAGAATTTCTCCATGACTTGCTCAAAATAACCATCCAATCAGGCAAGAATATGTGCACCCTAAGTCATTCATTGGACTTTCGATATGCTGCAATGTCATCAGGATTCTTCATAACTACTTTATCACGATGATCCAATTCGCTGAACACTTCGGTAAGCTCTCTATAGTATTCAGATAGAGATAGCCCACTTTGTTTGGCAATGAAGGCTGTTTGATCTAAAGTAAAAATCTGTAACTCATAACTTCCATCATAAAAGGCCTTTGACGGAGCACTCAAAATTTTGTGGGCAGTGTGTAAACGTAAGTAACGCTTCATAATGTCTATAGTAATGGAAATCAACAATCACATCTTCACTTTCTGATTTTCGGCATACCATTTTTAGGACCATGCTAGATGTACAATATTACATGACAATGATGGTTGACCAACCTACGTGGCAATATTTAAAAAGACTTAAATATCCTTCTTCTTATATTATTATTAATACAATGTTTTCTATTCTAAATATAGGATTTTTAGTTTATAATTTATAAAAACCAATTATGCTTGTTTTTATCAATCCTTAATTAAAGTAGATTCTAAATATTGTTTTATATTTTTAAATTTGAATCTATTACTGAATAATCTGAAATAAATTCTAATTGTTAAAATATATCTTAATTTTTTACTTTC
>CAIGRP010097947.1:0-14666 GCA_903798385.1 Fraxinus cuspidata
TCTGTTTGGTGAAGATTAAAATCATATTTGTTAGTAGATTTCGATAAAAATTGATGAAATTTGTAATTGATGGCAATTTTTTTGTTTTGATTCCACCTGTCGTATCTCATCCATTATTTTTTCTTCTGAACTTCGACTTGTAGTATAAGACAAATATCTATGTCGTAAAATAATAATAAAGGGGTTCCTTTTTGTGCATTTTAAACTTTTAGACTGTGTGTTCGAGTACAAAGATATATGCTCATTATGTGACTAATGGAACCTGTAATTTTTTTCGTAGGAGAATGTGAATGATTGCTATGAGATGATTTCGAATATATCAAAGAGTTGTTTACATGGCCAAAACAATTCCCAGAAGCGTAAAATTTATCAAGTTCCAAGCAGCCCAAGTGGAGTAATGGATGAATTTTTCATCTCAGATCGCTCGAACGATTCATGGGGAACTGTAGGATCATGCATTTCTTCAACACATCATCCTGTCTTGAAGAAAATTAGGGTTCATGAACAGCAGATGAAATTACCATCTTTAAGCAGGATTTTTGCAGATGCGATTAGAAGCCCTCATTAGCTATCTAGCTTCGGATAGCTAGCTAAAATTTTGTTCATTGTACTGTTCAGTGATGATGTTCCATTTTGCGTACCAGACGTGCACTTGAATTGGTTATGTATTTAAGAGGTCAACTTAAAATTCATGCCTTTAATCCCCTCTGCCATTAGTATCGCAAGAAGAGGAGGAAGTAAGAAGAGAATATTATTATCTGAATTAAAGAAAAAAAGAAAGAGAGTTATTGGTGACAGAAAGAGCTGGCAATCTACACAGAAGAGTGAAAAAGACACAGAAGCAATGAAGAACGTCTGCATTCTCTCTCTGTCTCTCGTCCTTTTCAAGAATACTACTTTGGATGGACATGTCTGTATTTTCATTAATTGAACACTATATTTATGTTTCATATAATTTTCTTAGTTCCGTTTCACTTCCCTTGAATATTTAGTTACTCTTTGTAGTTTTGAGATCTTTTCATTTTGTACATGCGAGGTCATAAATTAGTAATTGCATTCAAGTTTCAAATAAATTCCAATTGTGTTGAACTTTCCATTTTTTGAATGGAATATGGTCGAGATCAACTATTATTTCATGGTATTTACACGAGGTTCCTTTTTAAAAAAGTCTTGAGAGATCTTAATTGATTCATCATTTATGTTTCATCTTTCATTAATCTTTTTGTTTGTCTCCATAAATTTATCAATCAATTTTGATTCTTTTTCTTGTTCCTTATCTTGATTCTTGATTTATTGAAGGCAAGTCAAGAAGTCAAGCAAGAAATAAGATAGCTAGCCTTAGGCTCCCCTAAAAGAAAGAATGGATTTCTAAAGTGCAGAAGTCAAATAAAGCCTATTTACCTAACTTCGATTAGTATATGAGTGAGAATATGTTTAGTTCAAAATTCATATCAGTCGGTTGTCGATCGATTTACAAAATCTCTCTATTGGGAACTTCTTATTAATTCATATTTCTGTATTTCTTCAATACCGTCATTTTAAGTTGTAGTGGAACATATTTGGACCGCAAGAGGATTCAACTACTTATTAAGGCCGAGAAAGGACAAGGCTATTAGACGGAACTTTTACTTTTTTGTAGAAGAGTTCGAAAAAGTTATCTTATGTCAGATTTCTCTAAAAAAGTTTTACTAGCTAGACAATATTTTCAGAAAATTATCTAAAAATGTTTAAAAATAATTTCTTAATCTTATAAATAACTTTCAACTTTTCAAAATTCTTAAAACAAATAAACCCATAACCTCCTCGCCTAGGCAAATTCATACATCTTGACACATCTGAAGTTCAAGTTTTGACAAATATATGGACTTATAAATGAGGCATGTTGAATATAATAAATAATGACATTTCCTCTAACTTTTAGAACGTGTCAGTAGCCCCTATTTAGTCTCAATTTTTTAAAACACAATTTCATTAATCATGTACTTTATGAAATTCGTAATTTTTCATCTATTTTTTTTTTCAAAACCTATTAAAATATATTTTTTAACAAAACGGGGAATAGATTTCAACAAATAATTTAACTATATATTTATTTATTTTCGTAACAAGAAGTACTGCCTGTCTGCCTGACATCTTCTCTCCAAGGGGACCCAGTCAATGCCATAAGATGGTCACATGGAAAACCAAATGATCAAAGCAATAATTGCTTTTTCTTTATAAAGGGGATGTTTCATCTACCATTTTTAAATATATTTCTTTCCATTTTCTTTTCAATTCACATTTTTCAATTAAAAAAATATTACACGCCAATAAAAAAAAACCTTCTTTTTTCACCATACATTTTTCATCAATCTATTGTTCAAACATACTGGGGCTCAAACACGTTTAAAGTTTCTTGAAATGCCTATTAATTTCGTTTTTTTTTCCCTAATTATAGTGATCCAATTTCACTATAATAACGCACATGACAGTGAAATGGATGGATCGTCGATAATCATTTTCGTCAAAAAAAAAAATTAAATAATTTTTAAAACATGCATTTTATCATTTAACTATTATTAAAAAGTAGAAAATGAATAACGAATTTAAAAATATATATATTTTAATTAAATGTATATTGCGGAACCAACAAGTCTTTCCATTCCATGCACGACATCTTAGATTATTGAATTTATCATTTGTTGGCAATATTTTAAGAATACATTTAACATGTAGTACTTCATATCATAACCTTTTATCAGCTCGGACTAGCCCTCGAAACATTAATAACAGTGCTTACAATATAGTATATGCTCTTGTATGATCCTTATTATTTTTAAAATATATATATATATATATATTTTTTATTATTTTAAATCATACATTTTTTAATAAAATAATATTACACGTAAATTCAAATATTTTTCTTATTTTATAACCACACATCCTCCATCAAAATGCTATTTCAAAATACATTTCGGCAAAAAAATTTGGTTCAGGTGGGCTCTATATTTATCACGTACTTCATATTATTTTTTCGAAAATTTTGCTAATTAAAACTCCTAACGAGTAGACCGTCCTTTTCATATGGATAAAAACAAAATTATACTTCCTTCGATAGAGGCGGAGGGAAAAAAGAGAATTTGGATGGAGAAGTCCATGATTACAAAAAGTAAACAAGGTAACAGTATTTGAGTTAGGGGGACAAAATCTTTGAGTTTGTGGAAGATCTCTTATGTCCTACTTTTGTACCTTTGCTTTAAGGTCAAGCAAAGGAGAAAAATGGAGAAATGATCACGATTTGTGATATTATTAAGCCCCGTATCGGGTACGCATTATTTTTTCGTTCTCATTTTTCATCACACATTTTTCAATAAAATAATATTTTTCATCACATCAATAACTTTTCATTCTTTTTCAACCACACATTCTCCATTAATCTGCTATTTCAGAATACATTTTTNTCGTTCTCATTTTTCATCACACATTTTTCAATAAAATAATATTTTACATCACATCAATAATTTTTCCTTCTTTTTCAACTACACATTCTCCATCAATTTACTATTCCAGAATACATTCTTCCAAAATAATGTGGATCAAACACACCCTTAAGTATTAGAAAAATTCAAATAAAATAAATTATACCATAGTGTAAGGGCGTTTGGCATAACTTTTACTTCTTTTAGAAAAGTTTTATGAAAAAACTATGTTAATTTTTGATTAAAAATTATTTTTTTAAAAAAATTTACATTTCAGAAGTGATTTTAGAAAAAATCACATGGATCAGTTTCCTCTAAAAACTCTTATAACTAAAGGAAACACTTTCATAAAATTAGTCAAACGGGTTCAAAGCAATTTTTGGATGTTAAAAGCTTCTTTGTCTTAAGTCTATACTTATAAGAACAAATTGAGTTTCGTTATCAATGTGTTTGAGGGGGTGAGGGGACTCCATGAATTTAATTTTTCATAGTTTCGTACAATTGCTATTTCTATTATAAAGTTCAAAAGAAATCTATTCTTAACAATCATGACGTGTTTTGTTAGTTTGAATGTAATCAATTTATGAAATGAAGACACATTTCTTTATAAAACAAGATTGAGAAATGTAAGTGCATTTCAAAAGGTGAGTTTGTCACACTTATTCATTTACACAAGGAGAAAAGATTTTCATAATAAACCCCTCAAAATGATTTGAACTTATTATTAACAAAATGATCTGAACTATTTCAAAGACCCAACATGACCAATTTGATAGATCAAGAGAACAACGATAGCAGTTGCAACAAGAGTTGAATATGCAACGTCAATCCAAGGTGTGTTTATTTCGACTATAAAAAGTCACTCGATAATATTAGTATTAGTAAAACAAATTCACATTTTTTAAGAAAATTCAAGAACAAAGAAGTAGTGATGGACATCTAGAATTTTGTTATTTTATAAGAACTAGATGAGATCGGCCATCTTGCTTGATCACGACCAGTCCAAAATTTGATTTCGTTACATAAAAAAAAAAAATCTAATAATTAAAATATATTAAAAGAGCGCCACCCCAATAATTGTTAAATTTAAACTTTGTAATTTTGACCTGGTCTTTTTTTCCTTTTTTCCTTATTATTAATGTTGTTGTTTATCATAAAGAGAGCACATGAATTTAGTTATATAAAGTAAAACCCCTTAGAATTTTCTTTATTTCTTCCACTCTTTTTCTCCTCTGCTAAACAGCTGTAAAGATGTGACGCCAGCAAAAGTTGCATCTCTCTTCCCAAATTCTAAGCTTCTCAATATCTCTTTTGACTTTGGAATGGAAGAACAATTCTTGACTTGGCGCTGGAAAAAAATCTTAGAAGGAGACAAAATAGTCAGATCAAATCAAATCAAATCGGAAACGAAACTAGTCGAGCGATTCAATTCAGTTCTAATAATTCACACACACACACAGATTTTGATTCTTAGAACCAAAAATCATCTGATTCAATTTTGTCAATAACTCAATTAGCGAATCATTGTTATCATACTATGTTTTAATGGAACTTGATATTTGTATATTCAAATCATGACTATTTTTTTTAAATTTGAACTTTTGTGAATAAATTTTATTACATAATATTTTATTTGAAATTTTAAGTAATGGAATCAGAACCAAACTAAATCAAATCAAACCAGAACCAAATAGTTCGGATCCAATGTTTGGTTCCATATTAAAAAAAATAAAAAACCATTCATTTCCTTGTCAAAAAATCATTGGTTCGTGGTTGGGTTCGGTTATCTTGGAATCACAATTAAATAGAATCATGTTCATCCCTAAAAATTATATCAAAGTAATCACGATTAAATAAGAGATACATGTGATAGAATGAAGTCTTTATCTATGAGATGATGGACCGATCTAATCTTTCGAAGAAATTGCAACGGGAATTCCTTAATAGGTTAAAATTCACCAATGACCACCCAAATTTATATTTAGTATTACATTGATCACCCAATTTAATTTTGTTTCACCAGAGTTATCAGGTGGCTTAAGTGAAACTAAGTATGAAATTGAATGGCTATTGTGAAACAAAAACAAATTTGGTGGCCAATGATATACTAAGCCCTTGTTTGGTCTCCATTTTTAAAAAAATATTTTTCTCTTCTTTTCAACCACACATTTTTAATGAAATAATATTACGCACAACAAAAAAAATTCTTCATTTTAACTACACATTATTCATCAATATACTATTCCAAAATGCATTCTATACAAAAAATATGGTTCAAACAAGTCCTAAGTATGAAGTTGGGTGGTCATTGGTGAATTTAACAATTTCCTTAATCCTCATTTCTCGAGAGGAAGAGTATTATTTTTTGTTCGTTTTGCTAGATTATGTTTAGTTATGAGCAATTGGCACATCAAATATGTCATCTAAAACGATATATTGTATTTATCGAATATGCAAACAATAGTAGTGCATATCGATTTTTAGTTCATTATTCTGAAATATTTGATGTACACATGTACTATCATTGAGTCAAAGAATGATATGCTTTCTTTGAAGACATATTTCCTTGTAAAGAAGTAAGCTCACAAAAATGAACTTACGATACTGCAAACGAAAACCATCAATAAGATGGTAATCATCAAGTAGATGAAGAATCAAGGCGCAATAAAAGACAAATGAATCATAACACCTTTGATCCAAATTTTCTAGCGTACTTACTAGAAAATGATCCAATGACATTTAGCGAGATAATGTCCACTCCCAAATCTCTTTTTTGGAAAGAAGCGGTTAATAATGAAATTGAATCCATCATGAATAACCATACTTAGGAATTTGTTGAACCTTTTCCGAGAAACAAATACTTAGATCTTCAAAAATAAATTGAAGTCGAATGAATCAATAGACAAGTATAAGGCTAGACTAGTAGCCAAAGAGTTTAAGCAAAAAGAAGGACTAGATTTCTTCGATACATATTCACCTCTTATAAGGATCACGTCTGTAAGTGTAATGATTGCAATCGCTGCTTTGCACAATCTTGAAATACATCAAATGGATGTTAATATTGTATTTCTAAACGGCGAATTAAAAGAAGAAATGTATATGGAACAACTTGAAGGATTTGTTGCTCTAAGAAATAAGGTGTGTGAACTTGTAAAATTGTTGTATGGATTAAAACAAATATCGAAACAATGGCATGGAAAATTTGTTAAAATTATGTTGTGAAATGATTTCAAAATTAATGAATGTGACAACTGTGTCTATATCAAAACCACACCTAGCGAATACGTGATCGTATGTCTATAGATGATGATATGCTAATCATGGAAAATAATTCGAACATTATTAACTCAACTAAGAAAATGTTGATAAAATATTTTGACATGAAAGATATGGGAGTTGCTGAACGTCAAATATTTCCCTTCTAGGATTGCGAGCATGTGTTCAATTTTGTAGCTTATAAATAATTCAACTTATTTATATGTATTTTTTTTATTAATCAACATTTTTTTCTAACATCAAGGCAAAATTTACAACAATTCGTTTACTTTGCCTATGAAATAAATCTACCATATAGTAACAAGTGGGCATCTAAACCTCGATTTGGTCGGTTTGGATTAAATTTCATTTTAATTATATATTTTAGTTGACCCATAAATATTTTCTCTTTATCCACAACTTATTTTTATCAAAATCGTTTATAGATTCTTCACAAATGAAGGCTAAATAGGGGGCAAAATATAGTGCTATATAATAGGTTCTAATTATTGTGCATTAGGGAGATTACGAGGAGAAAAATGAGGAATTTTTTGTTACATGTCAATGCAATTGGTTTAGAATGCATGTTTGGTACAGCTTTTCACAAAAAATAAGCTGTGTATTTTATCAAATGTGTGAACAGAGTTATAGGTCTTGCGGACTGTGTAAATACTAAATATTAAATAAAATAATATTTAATCAACTTATAAGTTGGAAAAGCTACCAAAAATATGATGATATTCTCATAATTGAAGTGCCAAAACAGTAAAATTATTGAACATTTCTCTCGTGCTTTTATTCAGTGTAATTTATGTAAGGAGAGTTAAGTGAGTTGTAATTTGCCTGGCATGAAAAGATTTTCATAAGTTGAAACAACTCACAAGCTCATTCCATGTCAGACTAAGTCGGATCGGTTCAAATGAACCAAAATGACCTTCCAATGGAAAGTAGAGAAGAAAGCCTCAAATCTCTCCAAGGATCTCGACAACCAATTTTTAATCATTTCTCAGTCGAAAAATCAATCACTATTTTTTTTTTTTTTTTATAAATAAAGTGCTTGCATGGGTACGGCTAACGACCCTCAAATACTTGATCCAACAAGGTCCAAGAGTTCGAATAAAAATCTATCAACATTGATTAAAGTTATAACTTTCTCTTTAAACCATGCGATGCTGACGGATACAAACAAAAGTGGAGTTCATGTTATTATATTTCCTCCTTTCCCATTTAGCATCCATCTTTATACAAGATTTCAATTCAAACTCCTTTTATAAGTTGGGCTGAGCGAGTGTCCCGATGACCGGATTTCGAAGCCTTAAACAAACTCAATTTTATGTCACACTTTTGAAGTTAAATCACTTCATATTTGATGCAGTCGAGTAAATACTATCGATATAATCAATTATTATTACCATAGGTCCATACCAGCCACACACAATTAGATAAAACAATTTTTTTTTCTTTTTAAATAAAATTATGTCTTTTGTTTCGTGAAAGTCCCAAGATCCACTGGGGCTGGGGTAGTACCATCACCATGTCTGCAAATTGATCAGACAATTACCTCATTAATGATAAAATCTGTCTATTTTCTTTGTTACATTGCAATGGCACACTCTCCCCGTGAGTCGAATAATTGTACCTGTTGCTTCTTTTTAACTCGTACAGTTAATGTTGGCGTATGTGACATTCGGCATCCCAAGAGACATCCCCCCATCCCCCATCCCCTCAACACATCTTAAAAAGAGGGGTAAGAAAATTTGTTGAAACCTTAAGAGAAATTAAAATTGTATTATAGTTTATTACAAAAATTGAGATTAGAGTGCCATCCATAATTGTTTGAGGTTATTAAAATGAGTATTGTCTTTGACTAACGTGAGATATTAACCTTGACCTTTTGCGTAGATGGTGGTTCACTCGTTTGAATTTAATGGATTCTAATGTCATATTTAAACTTAGAGTGCGTTTGATTGTAAGGGTGAAAAATGGGTAGAAAGAAATGAATTCCAAAAAAAATAATTGCCTAGAACTTATTTTCTAGGGAATAGTTAATTAAGTGTGTTTGATTTGTATAATTTTCCACATGGAAAATTTTAAAATTTCGAAACTTTTTGTGATCGTTTGACTTTATTTTACATGANTTGATTGTAAGGGTGAAAAATGGGTAGAAAGAAATGAATTCCAAAAAAAATAATTGCCTAGAACTTATTTTCTAGGGAATAGTTAATTAAGTGTGTTTGATTTGTATAATTTTCCACATGGAAAATTTTAAAATTTCGAAACTTTTTGTGATCGTTTGACTTTATTTTACATGAAAATTGTCATGTAAAGTGATAATTTTTTCCACAATTGGTTATAAAATTTGTATCCATTGACAAAAAGTAAAAAAAAAAAAAAAAACCAAAAGTTTTTTTCCTTAAAAATCATTTTTTAATCAAAGTTTAGTGTTCGTTTGGCTTCGTTTTACATGAAAATTGTCCATTAAAGTGAAATTTTTTTTTACAATTGATTATGAAATTTGTTCCAATTGCCAAAAAAAAAGGGTGGCTGGAAACCAAATTCTCACAAAAAATGTGAGAATTGGTTTTCACCAAAACCATGGAAAAAAAGGCGCGTGGACCTAAACGACGAAAATATTTTGCCTAGAAAAATTTGCCAATCAAACATCCATTTTTTTGAAAAAGATGGAATTTATTTTCCAATTCCATGGAAAAAGATTGGTATCAAACAAGGCCTTAGATTTTCATTTTAAAATGTCAGCTTTATTAAAAAGAGTATTATGAAAATTTATATATTGATTACTATTTTCATCTTCATTGGATATGGAATTTTACCTTTTAATGTGTTGCAAAATGATGACCCATGAGCCATCTCTCTTGAACTTTGAAGGCTCGTTTGAGCCTTAGACTGATCGAATCGATCATTTCTCAATATAGAATTCTACCCTTTAAAACGCCTCTCAAAATGATGGCTTGTGAGCACATTAACTATGAATGCTTGTTTGAATTTTAGATCAATCGAATGCCCGCTTAATGGATTATGATCAATACTTGAAATTTCATCTTTAAAAGTCAACTTTATATTATTTAATTAACGGGTGAACTAAATGAACCCCACGAGTTTAAAATTATATTTGAACTCGAGAATCACAACTTTCGAAACATGTACGAACTTTAGGCGGGCCAAATTCGATTTCATCCATAACAATTCCCAAAATATATTTACAAGCCTCCCTAGATAACAATGCAACTGGAGGAATAAAGGCTTCATTTTGCAATAAACAACCCCTCTTTATGATAGAACAATAATATAGAAGGTTCACGCTTTAATGATTAATGTCTGACATCTTCAACACGAAGACGACTCTTGACAACTGTTCTGCCCGCAAAAGTAAAAAATTGAGGTTCCAATATCACCATGGACCTTTGAATTAAGCTATTTTGTCAAAAAAATACTGACATCGTAATTGATAGACAATAAATGATTGGATGTCAAAGTTGATTTTTTTAATAACTGTCAATGGCATTCTGTCAAGGAAGATGTCAAACTTTTTGGACAATGTAACATGCTTGTTTTTAATTAGCCCTTGTGCCCACAAAGTGTACCCTACATGCATAGATACACACACACACACATAGAGAGAGAGAGAGAGAGAGACATTGAATGTGTTTGATAAGAAAAAGGCCAGTGTTACAGGGAATTGTGGTCCAAGTTTTTAGATGGGGTGTCATTACAGAATCCGCTGTTTTTTGTTGTTTAGGGGTTAAAATTTATGGCTGCTTACCTTAGCAGGTTTCCATTTAGACTAAAAAAGTCATTTGGAAATCAAGAGAAACAGGGTGCGTATCAAAACTGTGAAACTTGGCTGCCATATGGACGCATATCCGTGAGATTTGGGTATCTATTGAACAGGCTAAAGAGCCTCTTTTCTTAAGCTACTTATATTAACAGTATAATACTTATATAAGTATAATTTTTAAGCATCGTACTGATCTCTTAGAAAAGGGCAGTTCAAGTAATTCTTAATTTGCCAAAAAGAGTCTTTACAGTTTAACCAAAATTTCCTTAACCAAAGCATGGCCGAGTCATCGGCTCATTCTTCAGTAGGCATGTGGTCAGAACCCCAACCTTTAACCGGTTAAATCAAGATATAGGTGTGTGTTGGTGGGGGATTTCTGAGCAGTAATTTAGCCTTTGATTCATGTATCCAAGCCATGTTCATCCAGCTAATATGTACAACAAACAAAGCAGGTATCAGCTATCAAAAGTTTCTTGATTGAAGCTTCTCTTAATTTGTACGCTCCTTTCAAAAACATTTGGATAGATAAATGAGAAAATGAATTCCGAAACAAGATGGAGAAGAACTACAACATATCTAGCATTCCGAAAATAGCTCATAATCCGATTATCCATCAATCATACGTAAATAGACGTCAAGTGAGAGAGAACACATTACTTTCAGGACGTTACATGGATCAAGCTATCCTAGAATAAAGTTCACCTCTTACACAAGCAATTTGGCATTTGCATTAGCAAGGAAATTCAGTTGTCCATGGAAACTTGAACTAATTACATAAATAGATGATCATTCATAGCCATAATAAGTTCTAAACTGAAGTAAAATTTGACCTGGTCTCAGTAATCATCCTCCGCGCATGTGTGCACCCAATTCTCCAAACTGTTCATCAGCTTCCACAGTATCAGCCGACAAGCGAACTGCATCCAACTTCTGCTTCAGCACGTCTATTGCATTGAGAACCAATTGAGAAGCTTTGATAGCGCCAGTGGACTCAACTGTAAAAACAAAACTATCTTCCTTTGCACGGATTTCCACAAGGCCTGGTTTGCCCATTGATTCAGCTTTCTTAATCACCTCTTCGTCATATGTATATGCCTCGGCATCATGAATCAGAACCTGCAAAGAGAAAAAGAAAAATGAAATTAGCGTTAAAAATGACAATCGAGACATTATTAAATACTAAGATCTCAAACAACATAATACTCTGAGCATATGCGCTCAAAGGCCAAAGCATTTGAGGAGAGGTCATTTTATGACATACAAGCTGAATATAAGTAATGAACCATGAAATTGTATCAAAGACCTCTTGATCGCCATTTCCTACCTGGTTTGCATTTTAAATCATAATCATAACATAATCGTAAGGTAACATGTAGCAAGCAAACACTTGATTCATTGTTGTTGCATAACATGAATAGATACTATTATGATTGTGCTGACTGTCATTAACAAGAAATAATGAAAACCTCAAGATTGTATGAACATCACCTCCAGCAATAAATTCCGCTGGCATTGATAAATCCATTCTTCTAAATTCAAATGTCGCAAACCTATCTATTTTATTCCTCCAAAAATTCTCCTTGGGTACTAATGACTCATTGTACACAATACAACACATCAAATGCACACCACTTACAAGACAAACAGTCAAACTATCAAGTAGCTAAACGGTTGGCCTTGAACCAAGAAAACAAAGAGGTGCTGCATAGGAACAACCAAGCAGTGGTTACAAGTCCAAGGAAACATTTTGATGAATGCTTGTAACCTCTTGAAAAATTTTGCTATATGGGATGTCCCAAGGAACATGAGAAAACAGTATATAATTTGGATTAAGTGTCTTAGAAATCATCTGAACGTTATTTCAAACGACCAAACATATGGGAAAAAATAAGAGAGAAGCTAGATAACCACACATCATGTCATCATACATCTTGATCCTAACAGAGAATGAGATTTGTGATCAACCTGATTCGTATTCTCATCAAATTTGAACACTGGGGTAGGACTGCTTTCAACAAACTCCCTTTTCTCATCAGGTGTCAAGCTCTCCATCAACTCTTCATTAATATAAATATCTGGTTCATACATGAAAGTGACAGTTGCTGCAGGTGACCATTTAGCATGATCTTTACCAATTCCTTTCCTAGCTATGGCTCTTAGAATCAGCTCCTGACCGCGGCGTAGCTTCACAATTATGATTCCCCTATATATGGACATAAATCTTCTAAGGATACATTTCTCTAAAAAAATTATAGTTGCTAATGATCATATATGCAAGATCAACAAAAATGTGGCCAACATTGTTAGTTTGTTACTCTGTAAATAAAATGACACAAATTTGCCACAAGTCTAGCAAATGAGGCACCCACATCATATCATATTAGGAAGCTGACAAATGGAATAACCTCCAAAGATAAGTTTGACACCACGCACACATAAGCATCAGTTCTTGAATTACACTTCAAAAACCATAGCAGTACACATTGAAAGAAATTTTGATCACTCTTAACCCAGATAATGCCCTGATAAAAGCATTGTGAACACACAAAGCAAAATGTGTTTCTGGACTATAGGCATCAAGTTTTTATGAACCTAAATATTCTAATTGAGATAATATATTACCACGAAAAATATGCACACAGAAAGTTCATGGCTAAAACATTATTACCACAGACAATGTTTCTGGACTTTAGGCAATAGGCATCAAGGTTGAACCTTCAAATCTCCCCTTCTAAATAAGTTTCTTAGAAGGCCTTATTCCAACTTAAAGATGAAAAAAAATGTCAAGCATACCCTCATTTAAAAAGGTTTCCTCCAACAAAGTTGGGTTTAATTTAGTTTTTCTCTTTAAATTTTCATGATTACTCCCCTCATTTTTCTAATTGTTGCACAACATTGTTTGTAAACAGTGTCTCGGCGATCCGGATAATGAAGAAAAGAAAGAAATCAAATGTATACCCACATTGTTGATCATCGAACAAATTTTTGATGTGCATCATTTCTCAATATTACAATCACAAATCTAGACATCTACTGTTGAATTTTTCTTGTGGAAGGATTACTCGACCACATAAAACTCAACAAACAGGGTTGATGATATTGAGTTAACTTGAGAGGGTCAAATTTAGGGACAACTTCCTACCTTATTAACTCGGCAAGGTCAAGTTCACCTAAGCCACGTGTCTAAGGCTAAGCATGAAAAATGAAAAGTTTCCTGTCTTCAATTCAACCGTAAAATTGTGTTAGATGGCCTTTTTTTCATTTTCTATCGCTCTTGGTCCATTCTCGATAAAATCCACATCTTTCAACCCTATATTACTTTCCATAGCCTACTTTAATTACACAAATAAACATGTCAGTATGTCACAGACAGCAATCCGCGATCCCTCTAAATGTATATATAAGAATCCATCCACAGTAGCTGACTTCCACACGCACAACAGATCTTTAGTCAAAGCATCCACATTTTTGTTAAACTCCAAAAACCATAACAAAATAACATAATTTCCAAAAATGAAAAACAATTTTCATTACTCTCAAAGATGACAGTGAATAGGAAAAGGCGGCACGAAATTTCTATTAAGGCAAACAACTTCCAGCCATACAAACTATATTCATTACAAGTGGGCAATACATATCGTTTAGACATCTTCCAAGCTATTAATGGAGTATTTATTCCACCAAAGGCTTTGGGGGTTTATTTATTCTTCTTCAGTATTGTGTTGTGGGATTGGATACAAGAAAAAAAATCTTATTTCCAAATGGGATCAGGTACATAAATCCTTCCTCACCATTCCATCCAATTTATCACTAAATCAATTGAAGTTTTATTAACCGAAGTATGTTATTAGCAATGATAAACCCACAAAAAGTTCATGACTCGCGCAAATTTTGCCCTGTAGATATAACAGGACTTTTATCTTCACACTTTCCCTCTTTTATCCTCATCTTTATAGTTTTCCATTCTTTCAAAATAAGTTAACCTAAAAGCTTGAATCTCGTTCAATTTTTTGTTACCTTTAATTTGCATATTTTCCCAGCAAAAATCTTTCTCCAAAAAATCACTCCACAACTCCACTATGTTCTTTGACATTCCCAAAAATAAATTGGAACCCGACCTTAGGAGATCCTTCCTGAACCCTTCGTTCAGTCGA
>CAIGRP010097957.1:0-11257 GCA_903798385.1 Fraxinus cuspidata
GGGCGAACACTATAAAGCTTGAAAGATGTTTGAAAGACTAATACCCCCTATAATAGCATTCTGAACAAAAACCTAAGCGACGGCAGTAGACGTTTAAATGCCGAGGAATCATACTAAAATTTTCTAATTTTCAACTATTTTACAATTGAATTAAAATATTTACAATGTGTGAGTCAATGGGTTTAGATAAAATTGCGGTCCTTGACACCTACTGTCGAGTTCATAAGCATTAAGAAAACATTATGCTTCTTGTATAAGGTATTTCATTGATCTCCATAGATGGGAATTATTATTATTATTATTATTTTTTTTATAACAGGGATTTTAATGTGATGAAGTACATTGACAAGTAATCCATGTTAATAGAATTGTGAAAAAAAAAAAAAAACTCAAATTTATGTTTCCAGCATTGAATCGGGGAACTTCAGTAAGAAAATTAGAAAAATTAAATAAATTCAAATTTGACTTCAAAATCTGGAATTTTCTACTTCAATCTCATTGCTAGATTTCTAATCCACAAAATGAAATCTAACTCTTAAATTCAAAACCCCGGTCCATCTAAGCAAGAAAAATATGTGAGAAGCCCACAACTTGATTCGTCTCATTATCAACCAGTTAATTTCCCAAAAACATCATTTGGCTAAAATGAACATAACATGTAGCAATCAAATTTACAAACACTCCATATATCAATTTATAAAGACCTAGTTCTATTTTAAAATGTCAACCTTATTAAGAAAGTAATTCAAGCCATTATATGTTTTCTATATTTTCATCTTTATTTGATATTAAATTTATCCTTTGATACGCTTATTTTTTTTAGTTTTAATCGGATTGAATTGCTCATGACTCTAATACAATATTAAGACCATCCATTCAACCTTCTATGTTGATCAATTATGTTCATTAAATTGACATATATGTTCAGATCTGAACGATTATAATTTATGAAATTAGATAAAAAAAACAGCTTGTTCGAAGAACGGAAAATTATTATGAAAAAAAAGGTTCGTCTAATGAAAAGGAAAAAAAGATGCTAATACTCACAGCCTTCTCCCGAGCTCCTGATTGGACATGAAATCCACGCCTGGATAGCATTAACGAATCATCAGCTTTCTGCGTTAAATTTCACAAATAAATATGTTGGACAATTATTCAATTTGTCATGTGGGCCGACATATGTAATTAGTTGTGTCTAAAGGCTATTTTAAAGTTAAGCCCAAAATTAAAGTGGTCTAATAAATAATTAAGTAATTGGGCTTTGTGTATCTAAATAAAGTGTGTGCCGAACTATATGTGTAGAAATTGGATCCATTTAGGGTTTGTATTTGACGATGGACCGAATACATATGGAACTATATATAGGGTTATGGTCCCCAATTCATATGTGAAATTCTCATTCTTTGTGTCATCCTATCAACACAAGAATAAAAGAGAAAACATATTGAAGAGGAAGATCCATAAACCCAAAATCGAGAATCAAGAAGAAGGTTGGAGCAATCAAATTGAAGAACAAAAAATCAAGATTCGAGATTCATTATTCAAGTTATAAATCNCAAGATTCGAGATTCATTATTCAAGTTATAAATCAATGGATCAAGGTATGTTCCGTGTTAACTAATTTCTTAGTGATTTGACATGAAAATCTTGACGAATTTATAAAGTTTAAGTTTCCTGAAAAAATTCAACAAAATAAACCCATTTACACATTAAAAACGAATATATAGTAAAAAATTAGCATAAAACACAGTATTCACAGACGATATATGCATTTCGTATACGTGTATTTATACACTTGTTAATGCAATCGAAGTGTAGAGAGTGCTGTTTTGTTGAGTAAGAAACCCATATCTTAGGGGGAAAAATTCAAAATTAAGGCATTAATATGCACAATTCAAAAATCACGTTTTAAATTTAATTAATGCAAAAATTTGGTATTTATTTATTAATAAAATATAATAAAATCACAATTATATAATTAATGGTCACATGTACATAATTATAGGTCATAACTTATATATTGATCACATATTAAATAATTAATTGGTCACAGATTAATTCAAGATCACAAATAAAAAAAAAATTATAGGTCACGTTTTATTTTAATGGTCACATATAAAAAAATTATAAGTTACAATTTATCAATCAATCACATATTTTCAAACTTGCTGGTCATAAATTATCGAATTTTAAGGTCACGGTTTATTTTATTGGTCACTGATAAAAAAATTATAGGTCATAATTTAACAATCAGTCACGTATTTTCAAATTTGTTGGTCACAAATTATTGAATTTTAAGGTCATAGTTAAACAGTTGGTAACAGGTAACCAAATAGTGGGTCACATACCACCACCACCTACACCGTCGCCACCGTCATCGCCGGCTACACAGCACCACCAACACCACAACATCACCACCAACAAAATTGCCGCCACCAGATCCAATTGACCGCTAACAAAAATCATGACAATCAACTCTATTAGATTTCCAACCACCAACAACCACCACCCCGTCGTCGTCACTTGATCCAAAGTCACCAACACTACGACATCACCAACAACAAAACTGTCACCACCAAATCCAACAAAAAAATCCCAAACCCGCCACCACCTCCAACCTTATCGCTGTCGCCAGCTAAGCCACTACCCACACCAACAAAATCATCAAGTCCGCCACCACACAAATACCATCCCACCTCCACAAAAAACACCATCCAACATTAAAAAAAAAATCAAGCGGAGTCATGGGCAGCGACGTTTACAGCGTCGCCATCTCCAAGCCGTACCATCGCCGCTACCGCGCAAACCATGGGCCATAGAAAATCGCCGGAGAAACGTCACAAATGAGAGAAGATTTCATATCGCATCCCATGTACTTCCGCGCGCAAAGGCTCCGATCTCTTCATTAAGAAGCACGATGCTGCTTAAGTGGTGGAGACAGCGCAGTTCATGCGACGAGTGCTCCAACGACGGCGGACAGAGAGGAAGGCATGGGAATGAGATGAAAAAGATGGGGATGGAAAGTAAGATTGAGAAGAATGAAATAAAATTAGAGTTTGTAATTAATTGGGTGAAAACATTTAATGGGTGTTTGGTGTGAATTAAAATTAGATTTTTAATATATTGTAATAAAAGTTTTTGAAATGTGTGGTTGAAAAGCTGTGAAACCCATAAAAGATGTGGTTAATATTGATTGTTTGACTTTGATTTATATTAAAATTTGATTTTAATTCGAAACAAACATGACCTTAATATATAATTATTATGTAATTCCTGATTTTTAATTAAATAAAGTTTAGATCTGAATTTTGAATTTGTAAACTTAAATGCCCGATTTTATGTAATTTCCTGCATCTTTGGGGGGGAGGGGGAGGGGGAGGGGGAGGGGTGGGGAGACTTAGCTGAAATTGCCCATTTCGATGACCAATCCATAACGTTGACCCAAAGCCTCTTTACTTGGACCCAATTGTACAAAGTAAAATTGACATAAATAGCACAAAATATACTTTAAAAAATGTTTGGGTATTCTAAACGTATTTCCTTACAGCCTTAATTACTGCCAATCATTCTGATGAAGCAAGTGTTGCCACGTAGACACTTTCGTTACAGAACAGCATGCATACAATACACAAATAAAAGAAAGAAGCAAAATTATTATCAAGAAAATGGCATTACGAGGAGCAATTCGTGTTGGAAGACAAGCCAATTCATCTCTGTTTACAATTCCTTGTTATCTCCGAACGATATATAATGTTTCTGTTTCAAGCCCACGTAGAAGATTAAATCCAATTTCACACAATCGAACAGGTATATGTTAATTATCATATGTATATTTTTACTGGGTTAGTGATTTAATGATCGTATATTTTGTCTTAAAATCCAATTGCTCGTTCGAACTTAAGACGGATTGAAGTATTCTGGTGAGGAGAATCTGGGTTTCTTTGTTTTCAGCTGTTAAGGTAGTTTGTGTATTAACTTTTTCTTTTTCTTTTCTTTTTTTTTTTTTCCCGAATTTGGTAGTGATTTTAAGTATATATGTGAATAATAGATGAGCAATAAGTTGTGATCCCACAAGATGTGTCAATAAAAAATATGTTTAACGAGCTTAAATTAAAATTTAAGATTTCCCAAATATGCTCTGCTGAACCCACTTGTATCACGCGCCGCTGGGCTAAGGCATAGTTCGTCCCCTTGCAAGACGGTTTTAAATGTAAGCTATACCCAACCAATGTGGTTGTTACAGTTCGTATCGGATCAAACACCCTTATAGGGATGAACCTCATTTGGGAGGTGCTACTTTCAGTAGAAAATTGGTTCCATGTGGTTACCTAGCTGGGAATATGGGTCGCCATGGACGTGGTTACTAGTTTTTTTGTCTTTATTCCGTCTGTTTAATACCTACCCATCTCTTTTTCCCAGGATTAAAATATTCGATTAGGGCAGTAAGTGGAACATCTGTGGATCCTGTGGTGTCCAAGAAACAAAATGGAGAAGAATCATCACAGAATTGGAAGATTAAAATGCTTTATGATGGGGAATGCCCACTGTGTATGCGCGAGGTATTCCTATTTGATAAGTTGGATTGGATGGTAGTGAACGGTACTAAGAAGTAGTTAATGTTCTTTTCTGACAAGTGTTACGTACCAAACATGCTATTTTCTCCGAGTATTGTACTCGATTTTTACCTTGAGTGTACCATTAAGCTAATTTGATGTCATTTGAAGCAGAGTTTTATCTACTTTTGTAGGTGAACATGCTAAGAGAGAGGAACAAAAGTTATGGAACAATCAAATTTGTCGACATAAGTTCAGAAGAATACACTCCCGAGGAGAATGAAGGACTTGATTATATAACTGTATGTTGCCTCTACAGTTTGGAATTTAATAATTTTAGAAGAAGGTTGATAGTTAGCCTAAAGCATTCTCAAACATTATAGGATTCCCTGTCTATTAAGATCATATTTACATACACGCGTCCATGTTTCATTAATGCTTTGCTTTGTCATAATAATGTTACCTTATTTGTTAGGTTATGGGAAGAATTCATGCAATTCAATCAGACGGGACCGTTGTGACGGATGTTGAGGTACAATTTTAAGAATAAATGTTTAAAGACTTGACGAGCCTCTACGTTTTTTATTTTTACTATTTACATGCTTCTGGAAAGTAATATCTTAAGAATGTTTTTAAATACCTGATCAAATTTTCATCTTACTCTAGCAAGAATTAGTTTCTAAAATTTGAGAGCTAGCTTTATGGAATTGTGTGTATGCAGGCATTCAGAAAACTCTATGAAGCTGTCGATTTGGGCTGGGTGTACGCTATAACCAAATATGAACCTGTAAGCATAATTTTTATGTTCGGTTGATAATTAAGTAGGAGTTTCTGGCATACCTTTTCCTTAATTCGAAACTTATCTACTTCATATGCACAAGTTCTTAATAATAAGAAAGTGTGACGTCAACAGGTTGCTACCATAGCTGACGCTGTTTATGGCGTGTGGGCTAAATATCGTCTTCGAGTTACAGGTGGAACTTCTTTTCTTGTTATCTCCTGGATTATAAAACATTGCACAATATTAAAGAAGAAAAAGAAAAAAAAACTAAAATCTTGTCCGTTTATGCGTTCTCATAAGCATAAAGTACAAATAAACTTTTTGTTGAATCTGATGGGGTGTGAAGCGTTAAACTTATTGATTTCAGCGCTTTTAGCTCTCGATGCATGAGAACGTCATTACCATATATTAATAGTTCACAGGCATCACATTCCTATATTAGTTTTCATCAGACGGCCTTCTTCTTACAGGTCGACCACCTCTAGAGGAAGTTCTGGAGGCGCGGAGGAAAAAGGTCTGAATTCACTTGCAATTATAATGTTCACTTTTCTTTGTTCTTCATACATACTAGAAAGTGAATATATTCTCGCAACTTTTTGCTCTTTAAGAAGACAAGCAATTTCTCTTCCTGATAAATCATATCAGATCAGAGTGTTCTTTCTTGTTTTCCTGCGTTGTGTATCTTTGATACACAGTGCTCTTTAAAATCCTTGAGCTTGAGATAACAGAGCAATTCTCTAACGTGTTACTTTTCTACTTCATAGGGAGAAATATGCGACGATACCAAGGCTTGTAAAATGTAGAAATCTTCCAAGATAAAACCATCTAGGGCATGGATCGTGAAGATGGGTCACTCCGTGGTTATGGTTTCTATGTTCGAATCTACATCTCACCTACATGACAATTTCTTCGAAAGAATTATCTTTAATGGACAATTTCTCAATATATCAACAGTGATGTTGATCGATTATACGATCTATACATATTCTTTTTATACTTAATTGTAAAAATGAAAAGCTATTTGAGGCCAGTACTTCATTCAGGGGTCTAAAGATTTTGCGCTTAAAATGGCTGTAGATTTTTGGATTAGAATTTGATAATGTGGGTGCTCTAAGAAGTGATATTTAGTGGTCTTTTTCGTATTCTTTTGAGATTCACTCTTGAATGGGGAACGTTATTTTAATTTACTCATAGGTGGGGGTAAGCACTTGTTAGAAAGACCGCGAGCATGGAAACATGCAGCAAGCTTCGAGCCCCCGTCATGTTTGGCAAAGCTTAGAAAGTTCACCTTTAAGTATAGAAGTTCTAAAACAAATACTTGTTTTGATTGGTTAAAAGTGAAGAATAAGTTGCTTGTTTTGAGGATTAGGGTATGAGTCACTTCTAAAGTAAGTAATGTACTTGCAGAACTGAATTTTTAGTTCAGGACGGATGAAGATGCATAATCAGTAAGAGTTTAGTTGCATCTTCGTTGACAACTAAAAGCATTCAGTAAGCTAATAGTTTCGGAACATTCCTTCTATCCAATGTATAAACTCTTTACTATATAACAACAAATCGAGCATTTTCCTGATAAATTTGGGGTCAGCTAAACTGATTATTACTATACAAAGAAACGAGTACTATAAATCCTCCTAATTCCATCTTCTTAATCATAGTAAAAACTGGAAAGTATGTACCACAGCGGCATTCCTCCATCCAAAATGGACTGATCGCCATTTTTATCAGCTTGAGAATCACTGTATCAATGCTAACTTCCTGTTCGTTATATTGTAGTCTGTCCAGTACTGAGTATTGAACATCTACTTAAGCAACTTGGTAGGTATTCCCTATAACATTTCCATCCTGTACAATCTTCCATCCTGACTCCCACGAAAGTTGCCTTTGAACTGTATCAGGCACATAAAACTTGGAGCACTTAGAAATGAACGGGCTACTGAAGCTAAGAAATCTTTCTTGACTCAAATTTGCATGTGAAGTTCATACAGGAAGAATTCCAGCAATTGTCCCCTCATAGAGCATGTCCTAGCTAGTTTCCATTACAAGTCCAGTTCAACTTTCTCATAGCCATTATTCCCCTCTAGAATTTACATATATCAATAACTCCAAGAACACGCCATTTAATGGGAGAGAACTAGGAAAAAAAATACTTGCAAATTTCGTGTAGTAGGTAAATTCTCTAACCCGAAGTGCATTTTTTCTTTCATCATTTCATGGCTTATGAGATAGAGACTTCACTTATTGACCTGTAACATGTATATCTACATGCATTTGATGCAAATCCAAAGTGTGCTGCTTTTCTTCAATTGCAAATGTTGCAACATCTAAAAGAAGGCTAGAAACACTGGTGGTCCCTAAACTTAATAAAACATCATGTTAGTCATTGAACTTATTTTTTTTTTTTCCAAATTGGTCATTGAACTTAAACATTTATTACAATTTGGTGATTCTATCCATTGCCCTCAGTTTGACTATTGGAAAAGCTGATGTGGTAGGCTAGTTGGCAAATAACTAAACTGCCACGTCACATTTTCCGGTAGTCAGATT
Organism: Fraxinus cuspidata; assembly: GCA_903798385.1. Classification (NCBI taxonomy): domain Eukaryota; kingdom Viridiplantae; phylum Streptophyta; class Magnoliopsida; order Lamiales; family Oleaceae; genus Fraxinus; species Fraxinus cuspidata. The sequence goes on from CAIGRP010097957.1 coordinate 7,882, forward strand.
GACAAAATATATAGCAACCAACTTGAAAAAAAGTTTTAAGTTAGTGACCAACTAGAAACAAAATGAAGTTTTGTAGTCAACATGAAATTTCACTAAAAGTTTAGAAACCACCAATATATTTAACCTTCTAAAAGAACCTTCAAATGCAACCATGCCTCTGCCTTTTCCGAACCTGACTATCACCTAAAGACGCAACCTTTTTTCTTACACGAAACAACCATTGTAGAGTTATAACAGCACCAACAAAGCCAATACTTCCAGCAGTACTTTGTTGATCAGAATGTGATTCAACCCTAGGGATCTCAGGAAGGTGGTTGTTATTGCTGAAAATAAGGGATAATAGAGCTTCATTATCTCCAAAATTTTCCCACAGAGGATCAACATCTGACATTGAGCAACTTGGTCCCTCACCAGAAGTCCCTAAAGGCGGTTCACATGAATATTCAACATTGTTGTAGCTGAGTGAGCCAAAATGACAGGAAATATTTGAATGAATGATAGATGGACCGGTTCCCTGAGAAGAGGTAACTGGCTGTGTAGGATCACATCGATCAATATTTTCAATGATGCTGCAATTACAGCCATCTAGACTGTACAGCCCAGAGGAGTTGGTGACATTGTCGTTGAATATGCATGGAAACTGATGCAGAAAAGAAGTTTCATCATCGAAAGAGATTATATCCATCCGATTTTCAAAAGCAGATGCTAGTAACTCCTGTGCCTCAGCCTAGAAAAAATGACTCTAAATCATTAGAAACGCTGATCAGACTGTTAGGGAGAAAACATTTGTTACCCTACAAAGAAAGAAGAAGAAAATGATTGGGAAAAGGCAGACCTTTTCAGCCTCATATGCACTTTCAATGGGAACAAATTGGTAGTTACGGAGTACCCCTTTTAGTTGTCCCACAGTATCAAAAACTACACCACTTTTATATTCAGTGGAAGAGTTGTAGAAGTATATCCTTCTATCGTCAATGATGCATTGACGAGCATGATCTACAGTGGTGTTCCATGTCTTAGATGTGCCAACTATCTGTAGACATCCCGAATAAATGTTTTGATTATTATTCCAAAATATAGAGAGTCAATTCAGATGTATAATTTAAATTGATCATATATGGTAGACATACATTCAGAGAAATAATATGAAATTAATAGTCTGAGCTACAATGTAATGTATATCCTAGATCTATTGTAACTATTAAATGTCACTTAAATTGTAATCAAGTTGGAAGCTCTAGATTTTCATATGATAAACAAACTATACCTTGTACTCAACAACTTCAGGATTAGCTGCATGAATCCATATCAATACTTCCTTTAAACCATCACTACATCTACTGAAAGATCCAAAGCAATCAAATCCTTCGCCACCACAACAATTTATGTTAATTTCAGCGTGTCCCTCCCTTTTCTAACTTGTTCTATTGGGATTGCACCACTCTTGTGAATGGAAGCTTCTTTAGGTCCAAGCAAAACATGTACTAACCACCTCAGACATTGTTCCCTTAATTTATCCATAAACAGTGCCAGCTCTAGTTATTGGCGCATATAGTCATTTGTTGTCTTATCCATTTTATTATGAAGACTAGACATCTATCTTAAGACTTCCTCTCCGCTACATTTGTCTTATGGACATATACAGGGATAGATTCAGGAAGTCGAATAAGCTAAGGCAATCGTTGACCGTTTACGGTTGCAATAACAAAATTATTTATTAATATTTAATTAAATAATATTAAAAAAATACACATGAATATATAATAATTACTAATTAGACTCTTTCATTTACGTGATAAATAATAATAGATAGGGAATATAGATTTTTTTTGCGTCTCGAATCAAAATACATCCATTGTTGAAAATTCAACAATCCAAAATAACAAGAAAAAATACATTTTTTGAATCATATACGTATGATCAAATTTCAAGTTTTTACGAACTTAAACGAAACAAAATGAAACTTATACATAAAATATGATTCAATGGTAAATACAAATTCCGAACTTAGGCGAGGCTTATGCAAAGTTCTTAAAACAATGATTTTTAAAACTATTTTTAACAAAAAATAAAGTATTATAAAACTTTTCATTCAGCCAATTTGACAGCTAAAAAAAATTAAAACGAGAAGAAGAGGTTCTTGTAATCGAACCCTATACCTATCACATAAAAGCTGGTGTTTTGCCATATGAGCTACGAAACCTTATGCTGAAATTTGACACATTTATAAATATTTAACATGAATTATCAAAGACTCTTTTTTTCCCAACAGATCCAGCACGAGCGGCCGCGCCGGCTAGCCGAGTGTTGGATCCGCCCCTAGACATATGTCCTTTATTGGCCCTACACGAAATATCATACGGCATAGTGCATATGATAATTATTTGGTAGAATTTGCCTTTTAATCTTAAAGGGATGTTCCTATCACGTCGAGTCCCTGTAGCACTTCTCCATTTCATTCAAGCCGGTCTAGTTCTATGCATTATATATTTTTTTTTTCAAGACCTCCTTTGCTAGTCATAAAATCTAAGCACTTAAAACAATCATTTGTGACAACATGATAGTGTCATTTTTATTCCTACCATTAATAATACATGACAATATTCATTTCCTTTTCTATTCAATTATCTTCATAGATACTATGCCTTTGTCTAATCCCCAATTTTGCAAGAAAATCGATTTTCTGTCACTAATTTGTGGGGCCTTTTAGCAATTAATTATAATTTCATGACAAAGTGGATATCTTTTCTCCCATCTCATCATGTACTAGTTGTGTTCAAAGACTGTATTGCCCTTTGTTTTACTTACAAGCTCACAATGCACAAAGGTAGAATGGGTAGTGGAAGGAAGTGTGAATGATGGGATGTCCTTCAACTGTCTGATTTTTTTGACAGAATTTTTCAATTCTAATTCCCACTTTCAAACTATGAGATTCTGATACTAATCTGATTAGCATCAGAACCAAACAGGGGCTATATTAATATTCTACAATAGATTACAGAAGATGGTTCAAATCTGCAGAGAATTCCAAATACATGTATTTTAAGTAAATAAAACACGGGCAAACATAAAGACATCATAAATGTGTAAAATTTTGTCCATTGAATCTATGTTTTGATGCAAAACTGGCAAGTTAACTGCCTAATTGCTTCCATAGAGAGGATGAGCAATACAAAGTCCAAACAGATTCGTGTTTGAAAGGTTCAATGTAAACAAACATATACATCCAAAGCAAGTGTTGGGTTTTGATACCCAATAAATCTCGGGAGATGATGTTAAACCGTTTTTATTGAATTATACTTCATAGGACTCGGCCGATGAGTGAAGTGAAATATCGACACCACAATTGAAGCGACCAATCCTACAACATTTCTGG
>CAIGRP010097962.1:0-25831 GCA_903798385.1 Fraxinus cuspidata
ACCAAAAGCCATCAAAAAGGTCACAGCCAACACCCTGTGGATAGAATCATAATATCAGGAATCGTAGGCACTTAAAATTTGGCAAAAGCTTAATGAGCTGACCAGTAGAAAATTTATCACGGTAAGACTCCTACATATAACTTTCCGACCAGCAGTCGCATAAGAGTACTAATTAACATGAGTAATGTCGACTATCACCGTATCATAAAGTAAACTCTCGTATCAATAACTTTTCAAGTTTTGACAGACAGTAGGCACAAAGAAAAAAAAGGTTAAAAATAACAAAAATGCTACTTGTGCAGATTTTTTCCATTTCATATGAATTTATAGGTGCTGAGATGACAGAATTTAGCCCTTGTTTGGTGCCCAATGTTATAAAACTCTTTTAATATATGATCATTTTCCACACATTCACACAGTAAAATATTTCGTACGTGAATCCAAAAANAATGGACACCAAACGGGGGCTTAATTGGCTGGTTTAACCATTTTTCCCCCAAAAATCAATGAAATTTTGTTCTGTAAACTAGTATGAAAAACAGCATGTACATATGTCATTGCTCTAAAAGTAATAATTGAAGTCCTGTCTTGACACAGTGTTTGTTAGAGCCCAAAGCTAGAAATAGGTAGCAGAAGCACAACAAAGTGAGAAACTATCTAAAATGAACATACCAAAGAAAACAAACGACAAAATAATCTGTTACTGAAACTTATCCTATTTTCAATCTACATATTGGAAGAACAGTAAAAATAAAAATAAAAAATAAAGAAACTTAAAGATTTTGATTATACGACGTAGTTGGTAAGGTCTATAGTTAAGCCTCGACAATAAAACAAAAAAAGTTAAAATATTGCCTAAATAAATTATCCGATTTCACAGTTCCCATAACTACTGAAATCAGAAAAAGTAAATTTCCACCTTTTTACTTCAAGAATCTTGAAAACAAGAAAGAAGAGAAAAAGGCTTAAATATTATAAAAAGAATTATAAAAGCTGTTGAAAATGTTTACCTGTATGGGGGTCCAACCACAAGGATCTGGATAAAGATCTGAACCATTCCACCATTTACCCACAAAACCTTGAATAGCAGAATACAAAGCTTCTTGCTCTGATCTCTTCATTGAAGCCAGCCCATTTACATCTTCCCCTTTGCACATAATACCTAAATTAATTATGCATATAAATAAAATGAAAACACCCAAGAATTTAAACTCCTTCATGTTGATTTTTCTGAGCAAAAAACAAGTATTAAACCCAAGAAAGTAACAAGATTTCAACTAGAGATAGCGAAACCAAGAAAGTTTATAGAATTGGGTCGAGCCAAGATAGTTCTCTTATCATAATACCCTTTGATTTGAAATGGAGTTTTTTTTTTTTTTTGCATGAAGGAGCAAGAGAATGACAAAGCGAGGGCCTTGTCTTGCTACATAGTGTTTATAGCAAAGCAAAGGTGGTAGAGGAAGTGTAGAATGGAAGCGGGTAGCAGAGGACATAAGTCTAGGGTGTCTTGTGCAGTTGCAGCTAAAAGTTAAAAGGCACAATTCTCAATGCTGGAGAAAGTAATTATGATGATGTCAATAACAAGATCAGAGAAAGAGAAAGGTAGCTGAAACTCTATATAGGGGATCTGTTGTTTAAAGGGCTTCTTGATTTCCTTTTATCAAAGGAAGATCCTTTGTGATAGTAATCGATGGAAACCATACTAGTAAATACGCGTTTCGCATACATCACTAGCCGAGACTTAATGGTACAAAAAATAAGATTTCAATGACTTTTTTACTAAAATACTATTCAAATTCAATCATTCTTGCCAAACAAAAGGGAAATCTTGGTTGGATTAGAAGGGCTTCATTATCTCCTTTTATGAAAGATCCATTGTGAGTAGTAATCCTTCGATACCTTACTTTGAAGAATAATGTTATTTAACATACTAAGAGCTTGTTTGAGCTCTATTTATCACAAAAAAAATAATACATTTTGCTATAGTTTTATAATGAAGAACGTGCGATTAAAAAATAAGGAAAAGTTTTGGACTTGCGCGTAATATTATTTTATTAAAAAATGTATTGTTGTAATGATGTCAAATTACTATTCAAGAATGCATTTTGATGGGGAAAAAAATGGGGCTCAAATAAGGGCTTAACATTAGTATGGGTGATGGTAAACTCTCTGATTTAATAATTCATTGGCGTTAGATACATTTAAATTCATGGTTTTAAGCACCACCAAGTAATATAACATTATTCTACTTGAAAATTGAACTAGCATATGGTTTTCCTAGTGCATGTTTGGCGTGCAACACTTGTCGATCTAATAGTAATTAATAAGATTTCGGTGACCTTATTTTTCTTTAAAAATGTTGAGCGCCATCTAATCCTACTAATTAAATAACTCACAAGTTGGGGGTGAATTTGTGGTTGGAAATAAAAAGGGTAGTTAAAGTGAGTAGAATTTAGGGATTGTAGTTAGGTTTTAGAATGTGGCTAGAAGTGGGGTGGGGTGGGGATAAAGGGGACCATTTTGCACACAGTACTGGATGTATGCATGTAAATGGATGCAAAAACAATGGTAGGCTTTGTCTCTGGTTTACTCGTTCTCACCTTTTTTTTTTTTTTTTTGGCTTTTTGATATTTTTTTGTGATGGTAAGGACAAAGGAGTAGTGGGCAATGCATGGGAGTCTTTAAAAATTGCAGTAACTTTTAAGTAATAATAGGCTTTCCTTAATTCATTTATAGGCCCTAAGTAATGTCAAATGTCAATCAACGTTTTCAAAACATTGTCAACTTTGAATCTATCAGACTTTAAAAACCTCAGAAATGGTTTCTTTTTTCTTGTGAAAACGAAGGTCTCTATGGAAAAATTGATAATTTGGTCCCTCACTTCTTGTTTCGTTAAAAAATTGATTTCAAGATTTAAAATTGATTTCATATTTGTCCAATCAATACTGCTCATTTAATCAATTTGTCTCCCTCATATGAACATGTCTCGTTACTTTATATTTTTGGACATCAGTTGAAGTTACACTGTGAAATTTAACTTCACAGAGGTGGATATATGAGATTTCTTGAGATGACTTAGAACAAATAAATTGACTATTACCTTTATTTGAGATTAATTGTGCAATTATAATCAAAAAACTTGAGTGCTTTTTTCAATTTTTAGGGTCAGTTGGATTGAAAAAATGAAATTTGGATGGAAAGAAAATGATCCAAATAATTGAACTGTCTAGAATTTGTTTTATTGGAATTTTCAATTAATTGTGTTTGATTGATATAATTTTCCACATGAAAAATATTGAAATTTTGGATCTTTTGGTGTTCGTTTGATTTTGTTTTTCATGAAAATTGTTTATTAAATTGATATAATTTGTTACAATTCGAGATAGAATTTGTTTCAAGTGCCAAAAAAAATGCATAGAAAAGTTTTTCCCACCAAATCCATGGAAAAAGCTTTTCTCCAAAAATCAAGAAAATGTGGAAAATCAATTTCATGAAAATTTAGTCAATCAAACATGCAAAAAAGTGAAAATGAATTTCAATTTCCATCTTCCATGGAAAAGAAAGAGCAATCAAACAGGCCTTAAGGTTTAGGAGCTAACTTACTACTGGTACAATAGGTTGTAGACCAATGGTACAATTTTCCCTACTCCTTCCTTGACCTACCTATGATTTTATGAATTAACAAGGTAGTCCCAATCTAAATACACGTGATTCTTTAAAAAAAAAAANTAGTTAGATTTAGACACTACACGACAATCAAATAGACCATAATAACATGTCATTATGTAGTTGGATAGCTTTTGCGTATTACGCAAGGAACATAGGTCAAATATCATTACCAGTTTCCACTTTCCAGAAACTCGTCAATATTGCAAACCAGTTAATCATCATCATCATCATCATCATCATCATCATCATCATCATCATAATAATAATAATAATAATAATAATAATAATAATAATAATAATAATAAAGTCATTATATTGTTAAAAGTTAAAAACCTACAGAGACAATAAAATATAATACATACATACATACATACATATATAGTAAATAAAAAATTACAGAAAAAATGTATTAATTGGTTTTCAAAATTGTTTTCACATATTTTTTTCAAGTACTGGTTCTGTCAAGCAAATCTGTTTCATTTAATTAAGGAATTTTGCTTGTCAGGCCATCAAAATTTTCAACTCCAAAATTACATAACTTAAGTTGTATTAATTAGAGCTCCAATTAATGTCTTCAACTGGGGAATATTATATATAAATCAGATTTTTTTTTCTTTTCTTTATTTTCTTTTTCTGGACATTAATGCAATTTGTTTGAGGAAATGGTACGTACAAGATTTTTTCTTCATTCCTCCTGCTTGCTCTTTTCTTTTCGGATACATGAATATTTGTGCATACGTGTGCGACTGTAATAAACGGGAAAAGAAGAGTTTGTGGATTGTAAAATATCAAAACCATTTTTTGCATTTTCAGCATCTCAATCTTGTTTGATTTGATACCATATAATAATTATATATTAGATTTTTAACTATCTCGAGCAACATTTTTCTTTTTTTTTTTATGAATGTATATATCCCTATAAGCTCGTGTTGATCTCAATTTTTGCATCGACGGAATCTCCACGTAGACATTCTCTGTGCACGAGAACAATATGAATCATTCTGTCCCTGGCCAAATCAATCCCCCACTCTTACACTCATTATATCTCGTCCAACTGTTGATTTGATCGTTGGACCTCTTTTTTAATCGATGACATTTTCCAGCTAGTGGTGTTTTTTTGTACACAGGAAACGACTACATGAAGGGAAAGTGGTCGAAATTTTGTTAACGCAAAAATTGATGTCAACAGCTCGCATACAATTTTTGGAGGGGGGAGAGGGGTGGGGTGGGGGCACTAAAAATAAATGCGATGTATAGACGGTGTCTCTTAATGAAGGTTGGAAGGTGGCTACAGTTTTTGGACCACATAAAATGAGTTTTGCGAAAAAATGAAATGGGGGTGGGGTGGTGTAGGTGGGGGGGGCCTACAAACAGAAAGGTCCTAGGGCTAGGCCACACTAATAGACTGTTTTTTACAAATAATATTTTTATTGAGAATATGTAGTTAAAAAATAGATTTAAACTTCTATTAGATTCTCATTTTTTCGAAAATACATTTTTCTTTCTTTTCTTTTCAATCATACATTCTCTAATAAAATAATATTACACGCAATCTTAAAATTTCTCTTTATTTTTAATCACACATTCTCCATCAATTTACTATTCCAAAATACATTCTACACTAAAAATGAGGCTCAAACATACTCTAAATTTTATAGCTAGACCTAATTATTTGAATAGTCATTTTCTTTCCTTGTCCTAATTTTGTTGCTATTTTATTCTAAGAATACATTTTGAAATAATAGATTGATAGAGAACGTGTGATTAAAAAATAAGAAAAAATTTTAAATTTGCATATAATATTATTTTATTAAAAAATGTTGCTTGAAAAGAAAAGAGAAAAAAGTATATTTTAAAAATAATAGTAATCAAACAAAGATTAAATTTATATTAAGCTCATGTTTAGTTTGAAATTAAAATCAAATTAAAAAACTCAAATTTAGATCAATAATTAATTTTAATTACACATTTTATAAAATTCACAATTTTTCAACCTTACATTTTATTAACTTTTATCAAAATTTACTAAATATCTGATTTTAATCTACATCAGGGCTAATTTTTAATCGCTTATTGAAAGAATTATTTTCAAATTAAGTAGCTTACCACTATCATATACTCGCAAAAAAGTTATTTGAGTTACTACTAATAAAACTATTTATTGCTAAAGTTAATTATTTACTTGTATTAATTGCCATGTGAATTCAAACACAGCAATGTACAACAGTAAAGGTGAGGGTGCAGTCACGACGTGTTATTGTCAATAAATAGTACAAATTAAGGTACAAGTTCGCGTTTCTTACATAATATACTATACTAGATATAAAGTGACAATATCATAAATAATATTTTGTTTTTTCATTCTTTCGATAATAATATCTCTTGCAATCAAATCTTTCCTACAAAAAAATTGCCACAAAGAACATTGCACTTCAATTGATGTGAATCTAACAGATAATCCTCATTGAAATGTGATATTTGTTATGACTTGTTACTAGGAGCTGTCACGTGGCAATTAAAACTGAAGCCGTGGGACCACTTGCAATCGAATCATGTTGATTCCTTCTACATGCTTGTTGTTAGCCGAGGCCCATGCTTCAGGCCCCTCCCATTCCGAAGCGCCTCATGGATCTGAGGCTCTTCTCACCGACAACCCACGTGCAAAGATTGTACTCATTATGAATATCTTCTCTAAACGATTGATGTGACATTTGTAAAAAGTATATATGTGTCTTGTTTCGTCAATGTAAGAATATTAAATACTTTGAAAAGTTAAGAATGTCAACTTGATGGTTAGGACTTGATGCCTTGGTCGAGGAGATGAGGCCACGTGTAATTTGATCCAAAGGTCACCATTCCATTTGTAACACTATAAATACCCCCACCATGTAACAATTAAGGACTAATGCAAATTCATATACTTGGAGCAATATTTTACTCTCATTCACTCATAACATATTCAGATTTGGTTCTAAGCGATTGGATTTGGAGCGATCTATACCGTTGATCTATCTTTACGTGTCGAAACTTGACTTACGTATACACGAGTGGGCTCGACATCTGTTGGCAACATTTTTTGAGGTCAACAATATTTGTTTCAAATATAACCACACGATAGTTTTTTTTTTTAATGATAAAGGAGTTAAATTAAATTGATTTTTTAATTTGAATTGCCGACTAACTAATAAATTGATAAAGATCTAACTTATCCTACTCACAAGGTCACACATTAATTAATTGGATAATTATGATAATCAAATTTGTACCTTTGTTTAGTTCAATAATGCAGTAATAGGTCGGCTCAATGAGATTATGTTGCAGCTCACTTATGTAGCATCTCATAATTTGGGCTTAACTTCGAAATTTTACCCCCTTTTTTTAACACAGTCAACACTACAAAATTTAATTACCACACCACGTTATAATCACACCACAATTAAAATATATTTTCAATAAATACACAACAACGAATTTACAATTATACTCCTAATACAATAAAAATGAAAAATGAAAAATAAAATACAATTTATGGTGTACTCATCCTTCCAGTATCACCCATCATTTTTCTCAACCCTTTCACAAAATACAATTTGATTCAGTAGGTCCGTAGATTTTTCTGGGTTTTATTTATATTTTGATTGCAATTTACTTTTTGTTATTTTTCTTTCTAAGATTTGGGATGCAAAATTACTGCAGCTAACTTTTGCTGTAAATTTCTTGATTGGGATGAAAGATTAATTTACTGTTGACAACTGAATCTTAATTTTTGGCTGATGATTGAAATATCTGAATTGTAATTTTTGGCTGACGATTGAATCTAAGGGTGTGTTTGACCCACATTATTTTGGAAGAATGTATTCTGGAATAGTAGATTGATGGAGAATGTGTGGTTGAAAAAGATAGAAAAATTATTGATATGATGTAATATTATTTTATTGAAGAATGTGTGGTTGAAAATAAGTAAAAGAATGAAAATGAAAATTTTAATACGTGCCAAACAGGGACTAAATTGTACACTTTGGGATTGAATCTGACGTGAATAGAAATTAAGAGAAGAAACAAACAAAATAAAGATTTATTCATAAATTTAAGACAAGCTTGGAGTAAATAATATTCTTTATTTTTCTTGATTAGGTTTTTATTTGTGGTGGAATAATATTTTATTTTAGAATAATTATATATTAATTACGTAATTTCACTTTAGAATTTTTATGTAAATAAGAAAAATATTAAAAAAATGTAGTGCACTTAATAAATTGTGTAGTGGTAATATAATTACCCTAAATCTAATATCATTTCTGAGATAAAAATGCAAAAATACCATTCTCTGGTTCTTCTTGCAACATGTTATAGCAAATAAGCATAAACGATTCATTGTCCTTGATTTTGATAGTTTTGCATAATTGGTGTTTGAATGTGTGAGGTGCACCAATTTAAGTGTAACACGATCCTATTATAGCATCACTTACGATGTTAACCCAAAGTTTGTTCTAGCAGTGAATTTAGTATGGGGCAATGGAGTTAGCTGGCCTCGCACTTAATTTCAGATCCTTTAAATCTTATTTTAAATTCTTTATAATTATGTATTTTGCCCCCAACAAGTAAAATTTTGTACTTCGAGATTTTGCCCCACATGATTTTAGTTATAGAAAGTTGCCTCCATAACTCTATAATTCTAGCTCCACCCCCAGTGTGTTGTGTTATATGTTTATGAATTCGTCATTGACGGAGAGGTTAAGGTTGACAAAATTGATTTTAAGAAGACAACGATATCAAACCCTTAATCCACTAACATGAAAGATACTCATGGATGCATTCATGAGAGCGAAGCAGCCATTGCTTGTGCTTGCATATGGAACTTAGTTTCACATATATTTATTGTTTCGGTTTTCCTCTTCCTTTTCGGTGTACAATCGGTGGCCTAAGATTGAACTATGAAGGATTTGGTTTGATTGATAGGCAGAAGTCCAGGGAGGGGGACAGGCTTGCCCCCAAACCCATTTATTTTTTAAGGTAAAAAGAAAAAAAAAATTATGGAAATTTTTTTCCTATTTATTAGTTCATTAACACAGACACACACACACACACACATCCATCCTAGTTGGCATGGGTCCTTCATTTTTTTATTTTTTATTTTTTTTTCCCATGTGAAAATACTTTTCTTTGTTGCTTTTTAACTGCTCTTGGAAATGCTATCCTACTTCAGTGGAAAATGTTAAATAGGTATTCATAAGATTTGAATGGAGTACTTTACTTAATACTATAAACTTTGGGAAGTCGCTCATCCCCTGTTTGGGCAATTCTTAAATTTTAGCTCAATGTCTTTGCATCAGTAAGGGGGTCAATAGGATTGGGCCATCCAGGCCCAGGCAATCAGACCCATACATAGCTCAGACTAGACATTTGGCTGGGCTGCCTTCAACGGTAGGCTGAAGTTAGTTGCACAGGCCGAAAATAAAAAGTAAACAACTATACTTCCTCAAAGGGTAAATAGCACAGAATATCCACACTTTTCAATGTCATTGTGCAAAATGTCTATATCTTTCAATTTTTTGATATTTTTACCCATACCTTCCACATTTCATTGCGCAAAATGTCATTTTCAATCATTTTTTCAATAAAAGACGATTTTAACCTCATATTCAAATAAAACAAAAGGAAAAAAACATGAATTACCAACTGCAACTATAGTCTTTAAGTTTTTAAAAAAATTATAAAGAAATCATAAATTCTCCACCACCATCACTTTCACAACCTACCAAGCTGTCACGTATAGATTCACATAGCACCACTGACGGGCGTGGTGGCCGAAGGTGGTGCTAAATAGATCTATAATTGTTTATTTTTTCTTTTCTTTTCTTTTTATTTCATTTGAATAGAAAGGTAAAATTTTCATTTTATTGGAAAAATGGTTGAAATTGACATTTTGAACAATGAAAAGTTGAAGATAGGGGTGAAAATGCCAAAAAAATGAAAGGTATGAACGTTTTGCACAATAACATTGAAAGGTAGAGACGTTTTGTGCTATTTACCCCTCCTCAAATTCAAAGTTTACGTTGCATTTTTATTTTTTAAAAATAATGTGTAGTAATCCAAATACACAAACAATAGCTTGCTCTCTCACCTCCTCTATTTCCCACCCTTCTTCAATATCCGTTGGTGACGAAATTATGGCAATGACCAAAAACTCGAATATGGACGATTTATTTATTTCACTTGTGTGACGCACACAAAACAATAACAAATAATGATAGTTAGTGAAGGTCTTGGTGGTGTGGCTATCAAATCATGATGGTTGCTAACCTAAATTAACACACACAAAGCATTCCCGATTTGAGCTGTTACAAATCTAGTGATTGAATGTGATGGTGGTGGTGGTGATAGGGGTCAATAAGAGTTTTGACCGAGTTCTTATGTAGAGGTGATTACTAATGGTGATAAGCATCATGGCAGTGGCAGTAACGTGGCATAAAAAAGTGTGCAACCCACAAACGTAACACAAATTGTTGTAAATAAAGGTCAAATATTTTTAAAATAGTTTATTTTTCTAGTGTATTTGTGAAACTATACCATATAAAAAAATAAAAACTAAAAGTAAAATAGAAACTATGCCACAGCTTGGATACAATATATAAATTAGTTTACAAATTCAACCATTAATTTCAACCACACATTCATAACTAATACTCATCATTATCATTTATCCACATATTTCATGGAATTCACTATTATTTTTCTTACTATATACCTGTTTGAGCCACATTCTTTGTGTAGAATACGTTTTGAAATGATAGATTGATTGAAAATGTGTGACTAAAAATGAAGAAAAAAATTTGGGTTGTGTGTAATATTATTTTATTAAAAAATATATAGTTGAAAAGAAGAGAGAAAAATGTATTTTGATAAAAGTGATGATCAAACAAGGTCTATAACTATTTATAAAATTGTCAAACAAAATTTATATATTATTCTTAACGACGCAATAGAGAGCATCTTTTAAATATTTTCTTAAAATAGACCATATCAAGATAGTGAATATTTAAATAAATAATATAGCGCATTCCTACTATAATTTTGATGAAATTACACATGGTCCTAGTTTTTAACTTACAATTTCAAAAATCAAATTTTAAATTTATTGTTTCAAAAATCAAGTATATGGTAGGATCGGAGCTTTTCTTTTGGAGTTCGTAGGCGACGAAGTCCCAATGGTCGGTGCCATAGCAGTTGACGGCGAAGGCCAAGAGGAGCCCCTCTCGTGTACCCCACTGATGGGTCATGTCCTCTTTCCGTGCCTTTGATTTGTCTAAATTGTTTTTAATGATTTCATCTAGTTTGGCTATGAGAGACTGGGTGGTGGTGGTATGATGTGGCACGTACAACATTTAAGATTAATTGATCAAATTCATTGCAATTTTTGTGTGTTATTTGAGGGCTAGGGCTGTGTCCTCTCCTCAGTCAAACATCTATAATTTAAGTGTTGTGGTGTACAAATCCATTTAGTGGTGATTAGGTAGATGGTTGTGCGATACAGCGATAATCTGTTGCGATGTACATTTCTACGTGGTGGTGGTGCGGTGGATATACACATATGCATGGTGGTAGTATTGAGGTGACAGCGATGTTTGGGTACATATGTGCATGATAGGGATGAGGTAGCACATTGATTGGGTGGTAGTTGAGTGGGATAAAGAGCAATTGTAATCAATTATTTGAGTGATTGTTACCAATAAATAATATTTGACCTAAAAATATGTGTTTTATAACTAAATTTTTAATGTGATTCATAATTTGTGCTTTTGTGACTATGATCTTGTACAATTTATGGCTAGTCAATGACTTTGATCATAAAGTGTGTGTTATTGTGACATTGATATATTTAATTACTTAATAAATCATAAAATTGTTATTTAAAAAATGGGACCACTTAGGGTCCGTTCTCTTTACAATTTTCAAATCGTTTTTTTTTTTTTTTGATTTTCTAAAACATTGAAAATGAGTTCTCTTTCCATTTTCGAAAACGCGTTTTTGAAAATAAGTTAAAAATTTACTAAAAAAATCCAAAACGAAAAATTTGTCGTTTTGAGTGTTTTCAGTTATAATCAAGTCAAAATTTTCAAAACGCTTTTTGAATGTTTTCAAAATAATTTTTCAAAATGCCAAAAAGAACGCATTTTCAACAATCTCAAAATGGACACTCAAAACTCAAAATCCAAAATGAATTCAAAATTCAAAATATAAAATCGAAATACAAAGAGAACATCCCATTTATTTTTTAAACTAGTTATGTATTATTCCCTATCATTCTTCTTATCAAACAAGCTGCAAAGCCCAAGGATATCTAAAAGATTTTGGGCCATTGCTATATTTAATGTGGGCTGATCCATTAATGTGACTGCCCATTTGCACACAAGAAGTTACTATAACTAGATAAATATAAAAGTATAATAATTTACCCACCATAAGTCCATAACGCTTCCCGTGTACGGTGGAAAATAGAAACCCTAAAATTATCTTAACAATCTTCACTCAAGGCATCTGAAATTTCTCTCCATTTACATATATACATTCTTGCCTATCTAATTGACAGATTTAAGTGAAGTAAAAATAGCAGTGGAAGAAGATGACGGCGGAGAGTTCAACGGCGGCGTCGAGCAGTAGATCTGGGGGCGGAGCATCGGCGGATTCGTACATCGGTAGCTTAATAAGCTTGACATCGAAAAGTGAGATCAGGTACGAAGGCATACTGTACAACATTAACACTGAAGAGTCCAGCATAGGCCTCTGCAACGGTATGGAAATTAATAAGGCATTTCATTTTTCTTCGTCCATTTTTTTTTAAATTTTAGAATTTCTTGAAATTGTTTACCGATTTTTGGAATTTTTATAATTGATTGTTTTGTTCTGTTGATGCTTTATAGCACATATTTTTTGAACATTTCTGTTTTAGACCAATAGGAATTACCGTTATATCTTTTTATTGATCGAGTTTTGGCTGAGACTTGCTTTAGCTGTTGGATCATTCTTGATTGAATTTTAATTTTTTTCCCGTTGGAAGAATTTTTAGCGGTTAAGTCCACGTTTTTCGTTAAACGGGAATAATTGATTCGATGTTTTTCACATGTAGATTTATTATATTTTCATTTTATATTTTGGTTATGTGGATTGAGAAAAGATCTCGTCTATTTTGTGGATTAAACAATAGCAATTTTTTAAGCTAATGTGAATACTACCCACAACATAAGAAATTGATAGCTAAATGGTCTGCAATGTTAATTGGTTCTTCCTGGATTCGCTTATGCTAATTATTGGTTGAGTTATTAGCAATTTAAATTCGGGATTGAAGATTAGTGCTTTAGAGCTCGTTTGAGAAAAGAATTTGAGCTAGTTGAGCTCTGTTTAAAAACTTAATGACAAAATGGATATGACTAAGGAACCTTATTAAAGTAAATTGACCTTTATTTTTGAATAATATGTCTGTCAGTGATTAGGATGTAGTGCCCATGAGATGGGTGATGGATTGTTTGGACAACAGCTGGACTGCACTTGTAGGGCTTAAAAATGGTTTTCGGATTCCTTGCCTAACCTATTACCCGAGATTTCAAGTATTTTGTCCATTTTACAATTTTATAGATAATACATGCTACGAATCAATAAATCGAATTTTCTGTAATATGGCCTAGAAAATGATTATCTCTGGTTTCAATTTTTTTTTTTTTTTTTAAAAAGATGATTATATTGTTTAACTTATTTAAGTTTTAACAATTTGTTGTTATAGCCTGTTCATTGTGACCTTTAAGCTATTGTAGTTGTCTTTATTGTTGCTCTTGTGTTGAGTTAATGTCGCTTCACTATGATTCTCATGCTGGTTCATCCTGTGACAGTGAGATCATTTGGAACTGAAGGAAGGAAAAAGGATGGCCCACAAGTACCCCCTGGCGACAAAATATATGAGTACATACTGTTTCGAGGAAGTGATATTAAGGTATCTGTCTGAAACTGTATCTTGGTGTAGTTTGTCTTGCAAGACTGTTTTTTCTTCATAAACAGTTTGCTTGATTTGCATAAATACGCCTAAATACATCTTATTTAACATGTCGGCTGGTCTACAGATTTTGATCTAATACAAATTTTTCTAAGCTCTTATCTTTTCACAATAAGAATAAATGCCTTCGATTTAACTTAAAGTTTTGATTAGTTTTGAGACAAATATACTTGTTTATATATGATTCCTTTCTATTCTTTCACTCTTTTAGATCTTTTCCCTTGTTTGTGGATGTTGGTGCATGATGCGAGTAGAACAGTTGCTCTAGACGAGAATGGCAATATGGCACTTTTGCATGCTTGTAAAAAATGACTATTACAGTATTATATGCTTCATCTTACATGGCATTAGCAATTCTTTAACACCTATGATACATGTCATGCCATATTTCTCACTAGATCATGATCGCGCTTTTATTTTTTTTCCACCTGTGTTTGGCATTCGTTCTTCTTTATTCCATCTGTATTCCTATTTGCTTAAAATTTGACTACAACTTTCCATCTCACAGGATTTGCAGGTGAAAGCTTCTCCTCCCATTCAAACTGCACCGCCTATAAACAATGATCCAGCCATTATTCAGGCAAGTATTACCAAGACTTTGGGGGAAGTGATATGATGCAAGAGGTTGAATTGATTTTAAACTAACCTATATTATTCTCTGCAGTCTCACTATCCTCATCCAGCAACCACATCAACAAGCTTGCCCACAGCTCCTGGTGGGTCTCTTACAGATCTTGGTTCCCATTCTGCACATATGGGACATCCTGGGTCTGCTCTTCAAAGTGGTCTGCCTTTATATCAATCGGGAGGGAACTTGAACTCTTGGGGCCCTTCTCCTCCAAATGTGAATGGTAGTGGGCTAGCTATGCCCTTGTATTGGCAGGGGTTCTATGGTGCACCAAACGGTATGCCTCAACTGCCCCACCAATCCTTGCTTCGACCACCTTCGGGGCTGTCAATGCCTCCTCCCACCATGCAACAGATACATCATTCTGGTATCAACACATCTTTACAGACAGGAGAATCTAGTATACCAGGATCTAATTTACAAGATTATAATTCTAACTTGATTCCCAACAGCTCTAGCTCTGCTAATGTTACCTCCAATTCTTTGCCTTTTAGTGTTCCTTCACTGCAGCCCGTATCACTGGCGTCTGAAACAATAACAAACCTGGTACCAAACAAAGCTCCTATATCTGCCATCCCTACGTTAACACCAAGTTCTAACTTTCCATCTCCGGCTCAGACAATAACAAACCTGATACCAAACAAAGCTCCTATATCTGCCATCCCTATGTTAACACCAAGTTCTAACTTTCCATCTTCGGCTCCTCTTTCTTCATCAATTCCTGACAATGCTGGTGCACCTTCAGTCGCTAGCAATCCTGCAAAATATGGCTCAACACTCTTACCACAACATACTATTTCTCATCTTGTAACATCTGTTTCTGGGTCATCTAGCCAAGGTCTTGTAGAAACATCCATGCCTTCACTTGTAACCCCAGGACAGCTATTGCAGTCTGGACCACCTCCGTTGTCTTCTATCCAGTCTTTGCAAACAGCTCAAAAAGATGTGGAAATAGTTCAAGTGTCACCGAAGCGATCATCAGATCAGCCAGTCCGGGTAGCAACTGAATTTCAACCGCCAATATTACCTTTACCACCAAGCTCGCGAGCCCATAAGGTTTCCATTCTCTTCTTTGTATTCACACATACAGCCACTCGAAGCCTTATTTGTGGTTTGTTCATGTATTGAAGTTCGATCATCGTATTGAATGTGATGAAGACAATCTCTTGTCTTGAATGGATTATAGGAGTTTTGTGAGGTTAAAGGATATGGAGAATGGCATGTGAAGAAGTTAAGTGATTAAAGTGAAAAGATTAAGCATCCGAATTGCACCATCAGAGCACCCAAGTTCTGATTGAAATTCTGGTTTTGACGCCCTTGATAATATAAAATCTAGTTAGGAGTCAAATGTAAACTAGCTCTTCCAAATCTAGTTCATTGTATTATTTTGTTGGTTGATTAATCAGATAAAGCCTTCTATAGAGTGCTTAATATGGGCATCACCGGTCACACAAGTGGTTGACTCCTTTTTTTCCCCTTTCATATTGGTACAGTAACTTGTCTACATGAATCTTTTCTTTTCCTTAAATACGATCACATTCTGCTAGCTAGGAAATAAAAATATGTAATCCACTGTGCTGGTCAGCCAGTAAATACAAATGATATGCTCTAGTTTTCACGTTTGTGATTCATGGACGAGATATTCTGAGGTGTTTGGTCACTTAGAAGCTGCAACATGTGACAGTCCTCTTTTAATCAATAACTTATTAGTTTATTTGCTTATGGCAAACTTCAAAATGATGTTTCCATGACATTGTGATCAATTTATTTTGAATATGTATTGACTAATTCTTTTTCCACATGTTTGAGTGAGTGTAAACCTTATATTGTGGTTTATGAATGCACAATCCTATGGAAGGTGCTTTAGAGGCTAATGTTGTATTTTTCTGATGTCCTATAGCCAAATGGAGCCAGCTATCACACGCGTAATAATTTCAGAGGGCGTGGGGGAAGAGGAACTGGGGTAAGAACTATAATCACTATATTTTATCTCAGATTTGTTCCATTTATTCAATACACACGCTTCATTATTCTCTGTAGCCTTTATAGACTACTTTCATGTCTTTCTTAGTTATGTTGTGGTTGCTTTAGCCATATGCTTCATTAATAGTTTGTTGAATTCGTATTCTCACAACGTATCATGCCACTTTTTTCAATGCATTGGTGAACCAACCCTCATCAATCCTTTCCTATAAAGTTGTAGGATGTCAAATGGAAAATATTTTTTTGCTTATTGAACTTGAGGTACAGATCATTGATGGAATTCTGCTGGCAATCATTTTCTAACATTGTGTGTTACTACGCCTACTCATTAAGCAGGCTGAAGGGGCTGAGTGTTGTTTCTACGTATCCCACTGTTTCCATCATTAAATTAAGTCTGCCTTCATGAAATTTTTTTTGCACGAACCCTATTGGTGGTACACTTCAATATAAAATAGATAGAAATGGCTTTCAATGCCTCTACATTCATGCCTGTGGAAAATCTAAAGAGAAAGTGGTATTTTGATACTCTTTAACACTTAAATATAAATATAAATTAAATATAAATGGCTTTCAACGCCTTCACATGCATTCCCGTAAAATCTCTGAAGAAATAGTGGCATTCTGATGCACTTAAAAGCACATAATTAATTGCAAATACCTGTGCTAACACTTTCTTCTCATATATATTATTGTTCTAAATTATGAAGAGAAAACTTGAAAGAAGTTCAATAAGTTTTCATCTTTAAAATAAAGCAGAAGATGGGACCACTTCAACCGAAGAATAGTGTGTCTTTACTTGCTAATCTAATTTTAGAGTCATTAAACAGTTGAGAATTGTAAATTAAGATGATTCCTGCTTCACTTGATATTAAATAAATTATAGTGCCAATTTTGATGTGTGAGATTACGAGTTTCAGTCAACGGACTTTTTTGAAGTTCTAATTGTTTAGTATATGATAAGTTTTATCTACATATCTCAATGAACTTTCAAAATTATAAATGTTATGCTTGCCTGCTGTTGACTAATAACGAGAGTCCCTTATTTGGATATTGATCATTGACCTTGTAGATTTCCCGACATGTGACAAAATTTACAGAAGATTTCGATTTTATGGCAATGAATGAAAAATTCAACAAGGATGAAGTATGGGGTCATCTAGGTAAAAACAAATCCCAGTCTAAGGAAGGGAATGAAAATGGCAGCGATGAAGATGATGATTCATGTGATGAAGAAGATACTGAAATGCCAAAGATAGATATCAAGGTAAATTTTTAAGGATCATGCTTGTTGTACATAAAAATAGTACACGAGGTATTACATAAAATGATGTGGAGAGAAGATTGGATCAAAAAGTTGTCTTGTGTTTTAAATTGACAAATAGTAGTGTCACGTGGCATTACGCGATCCGTTATGTAGACATTTATGTACATGTAGCAAGATCCAATTTTTAAATTGTAAATGCTTTCTTGTGCTATGATCTTCACATCTCTTTACCACCCTTTTTTGTCTTTTGTAGTCTGTTTGCAAAAAGGACGACTTTTTTGACTCGTTTTCTTCTAATGCCCTGGGCAACGAGTCAAATCATGGAAGGATTCGTTATTCAGAGCAAATGAAGTTAGATACAGAGGTATGCTTATTTTGGTGTTGTTTTTCTTATATGCTGGTAGTCCATTAGTTGGCTAAGATGTAAGTATTGATGCAGACATTTGGAGATTTCTCAAGGTATCGTGGTGGCCGAGGAGGTCGTGGTCCTCGTGGAAGTGGTGGGGGTCGGTTCCGAGGGTCTTACTATGGAAGGGGGGGTTATGGTGGTGGTGGATATGGTGGCTATGTTGGTAGGGGCCGTGGTCGAGGTTTTTCAAATCATACCTCTTAAAGCTACGTGCATATGTTGTGCATATTAAGAGTGAAAGCTAATGCCATCTTGTTCATGGGGCAGGAGTAATCGATTCAAGACTTGCTTGTAATGCTTGTGCATTTTGCATTTAGTTTGAATAATCAATTGTGATAAAATTTCCGACTTCCTCGTTGGTGTCAACTATTTGTCTTTTGAATATATATGGTGGCCAGTAGTTCGATAGTTTCTTGTTATTTCAAGTTTGACACTGATTTTCTTGATGAATTGACAACCAAATATCGAGTTTTGAAAAGGGGAACTCAGCACCAATTAAATCTCTCAAATATGACGATGATCATCTTGTTGGTCACTGTTCATATACTCTTCCTTTGGGAAAGTTATACACAAGCTTTTCTCCTTCACGCACCGTAAAATCCTTACGAGCGAATTCCATTCTCTCGTTTTCACACTATCTGGTGATATTTGATTATTTAGACCAACTTGCAGCCTCACTTCGAACGTGTATACTGGGTGTCTACATTGTTTTCATCAGCCGTCTTATCATTGGATTGGATTCACAAGATTGTGAGTTATTAACCCGCCATATCTAGATTCTCATGTCTACTAGTAAATGTAGACGATCTTGATTCGCTTGATCTCGTCCCATGCTTGTTTGGTTACATTTGATAGGTCTTGAGCTTATAAACAAACCAAAACGGCATGTTTGGAATAATGTATTAGCACGTGGTGTTTTGAGCTTGATTACAACCTTCCATTTAATTCATTGGGAATTTTTATTTTTTTAAAGAAAAATTGTTAACATTTTTGTCCCAAAAAAATGTATAGTTGACTTCAAAGTTACTCTATAGAAATCTTCTGTGTCCTCTCTTATAGAAATTATGGGAATTGACAGATAATCCTCACTTTCTATTATCAACGGCTGTTAATTAATTCCCATTAAGGCAGGCAATTTCAGGATATGGGTTTATTTTATGGGATATAAAAAAGGTTGAACCCAACCTTGAGGGTCCTCCACCGACCCTGCCCTGGGCTATTGTGGAGGAGGTAAATCGCAGGATGTGCCTCCCAGGAGTCAGGGTGGAGAGCTTATGGATATGCCTGGGCTATTAACTCTATGGTAACTCCCGTTTGCAACAAACTTTGCCACTGGGAGATTTGCCCTGAGGGCTTTTTATTTTATTTTATGGGATATAAGTATAGTAAGAGCGGTGAACTATTTGATTCGATTCAGAACGGACTAACTCGTTCGGTTGGGTAACTTAACTAGTTCTGGTTCCGTGTATAGAGAACTAAATGCCTTTTGATATGGTCCTTGCTTTTAACCACATAATCAAACTTTGATAATGATTATAAATTATTTTCTATAATCACTTTTAATTAAATCAACCGTTAAATTAATCGTATAAATTTGCACGAGTTAATATATATTTAGAATAAAACATGAAAATCAAACAAGAAAACAATTTACGATTCACAAATTATTTATTTATTTATTTTGTTTTATTTTTTTCAAGCATGAAAGGAATTGAACTGAAGTAGAACTAACTGATTCTAGACCAATCCATTGAGGTACATGGTCGCTTCTTTCGAAATTTGATTGAACTGGACCATCCCAAATAGCAATAAGGTTGCTTCTTTTTTCTACGAGTTAATTGTTTCAGTGGCCACTGTACTTTACCAATCGTCACGACTTAGCCATTGTACTTTACAATGCTTCCCAATAGCTATTCAACTTGTCTCCGTTTCACTAAAATGGCCATCGGATGGATCCTGTCCGTGAACACCTTTACGTGGAAGACGAAATGTTGATCTACCCGTTAACGATGGTAACCCCATGGACATGTGGATGACAAATCACCCAAACAGACCCTTAGCTACAGTACTTTCTAAGTTAAAAGCCCGATTGAATGAAATGGCCTAAAAGATTCAACCCAACTCCAATCAAATTGAAGAAACCCTAGTCCTAACCGTTGCCCCAAATCCATTTCGTCCGCAAATGTGCGTCTACCTTCGAATTGGTAAACCGATGTTCCTGAAATCCGAGTAGAATTCCATAATCCCAAGCCGTAATCCCCAAATCATTTTCGAACATCAATCGACAATCTTCCCGACTCTGAATTACGATTTGCAAGTTGTTGTATTGCATTAGAGAAGGCGTGCACATGGAAGACGAAGAGAGTCAAGGTAAATTTTTCAAAATGTTATTGCTCTTGTTTCGTAAATTTTTCAGAACGTTTGAGTAGAGTACTGATACTGAGTAATTTGTCCATCGAGTATGGTTTTGTATGGTTCACACAAGCCCATGCACAGTGCAACTGAAGTTGTACATTATCTACAATTTGTTCATTTGGACTGACTTGCATTCTATATTAATCTATATTACCATCTTGACCACTTGTATGTAGTAGTGTTCACACAAGCCTCAGAGTGAGGCTTCACAGACAATTGTAGATGGTGTGCAGCTTAGGGAAGGTTGCCACATCAATCTTAGCTTGACGACTCTTACATTAATAATTAGGAATCTTAGGCCAGTATTTGCATTCACTTAGATACGAGTTTGGCTAAGCTTTACTTATATATAAATTTCTTTGAATTTCTTTCTTCAGTACAACAAACAACTGCAGAATGTCAGGGAGAAACAAATGTATTTATCATAGCTATAGGATGCGCGAGCACATGTTGCCTGACTGCCCAACAAAGATACGATGTCGAGAATGTGGATTGGGCTTTGTGAAATGTATGGAGGTAGAAAAGAAGACAAAAAACATAGGTCGTTTATTCTTATGTTGTACTAGAGACTGTGGTTATTTTAAGTGGATCGATGATCCATTGTCGTTGCAAGAATTTGACGATGAGTCCAATGTTAAATTGAAGGCGAAAGATCCGGTTGAGGATTTGTCATCTATATTGAAGACATCCGTTCAGTTAAAAGAAGAAGAACAATTGGATATATCTATCAACATAACGATTTGGAAGGGAAAAAGAGCTGCCGAGGACAATAGTAAAGGAAAGGGAAGAGTTCCATAAATTTCTTCCAACTATGTAATCGAAGGGATGATGCACGTTGTAGTTTTCAAACTTAATGCTCATGTAATCGGCACTAGTAGTTGTAGTACACAAAGGGATTGAGACTTCAATGCGATGTTGTAATAGATTAAGGAATTCATACTTCGATGCAATGTTGTTGTAGTAACTCCGTTATTTCTCGAACATCTTCGCAATTGCATATATTTTCTAATTTGTGAACTATGTCCAATATAATTTTTTTCCTATTAAGGTTGATGTATAGCTTGGTTACAATGTAATGGGAATAAAGCTTTGAAGTTTATGGTAATATAAAGACTGCATAAACATCCATTACAACAATGATAAGATTTATTGCTTTTTTTTAATTTCACATGGCTTTATAGGGGTCCAAAATAATATTTTGGAACAACAATTTTAAAGTTTGATAACAATCAATTTCTCATTTACTAATAGTGAAGTATTATCTAGAATTTACTTGACACTTTGTTGGATACAATTAAGATGAAATTTCTCACAAACCAAAACATTTTGATTTCCAACCAACCTAGTCTGTTCAGCATAATTTACCATGACCTGCAAAACTAAATCGATTTACATGTCCACACGATTTTTATGGACACAAAAGGCCAACCCTTGTAAGGGGAGCTTTCAGTTGTATATAGATGCATAATGAAAGTGTGCCCTTCAGATTTACATGTTCGCACATTTTTTCTGGACACAAAGTAGCCAAAAAATACTGACCTAATCACTTGATCTTAGCTAATACATCTATACAAAAGCACATATTTTTGACTGCTTCAAAAAACAAAAAACTTCAACCTTTGCTAAACTTCACTTCGCCCATGCCCTTTTACTCTTCCCGTGTCAAAATCTCCGCATTTCTTCTTTTTCGTGCCCTGTCTACCCTCAACCGTGATGATTTTGCCTCATCAATGATTTGCAATTCATCTAGGATCACTTCGAAATTAACTTCGGTGGTGGTAGGAACATTAATACTAGGTAAGGTGGCAGCTGTTCCAGATGTTAGGCTCCCAGTTTGCATTTCCCTAGCTGCCATGGGAGTAGGCATGAATTGAAATGTTTGTCCTTCAACGGGGTTATGGGTCGATGGCCATCCCTTCCTCTGTGGCATTCTTTTGGCGACCATGTTTTCCTATATAAATCAACAAACAATTCAGATTAAAATAGCTGATACAAAAGACTACATTCTTATAAAAAGATAAAAGAAGGATTAAAACTTTACCTGCTCGTTACCTACTACATTGCCATATTCGCCCACGTGTTCTAATTCTGCTTCAAACCACTCATGTCACAAGAGAAATGAATCATAATACATTTACATAGTTAGACATGCATGAAAAAAAAAATGTTATGCTTACATCAACATTAGGTGCATCGAGTCTATCGTGATATCGTTTATTGTGACCGTGTGCGCCGCATGTTGAACATGTCATTTTCACCTAGCCTTTCTTTGAACGTAAGATTTTCCTTGTGAATGCACGCCACCTGTTCGTCCGCCCCTTTCTCCTATTTGTTTGTCTCTTTCCCTTACGTGGGACAGTCTACGAAGGGGGAATTATATCCATGACTTCCACCTGTGGCCATAACCTTATTCCGTTAATGTTGTTCAAGATGTTATCGCAGCATCTCATATATGTCTCGATTGTGTAGCAGTTGTTAACGTAATCTTCTAGTTTGTTCCTATACTCTCTTATGACGGACATTGCGTACATGCACGGAATCCCAGTGAGTTTCCATTCTCTATAGGCACATGTTCGTTCTTCGAGACCGATAACGTACGTTCCAAAGCTGCAATCAAATTGCCATTTAGGCCCTCTAAATAAGTGCAATGTGCATTCTCGAGACTTCTCCATAATCTTGTGAAGTTTTCTCTTGATCTTAGGGCACAAACGACCAGTGCATCTCATCATATTGTCTCGACACTTACAAATTCGAGTCATGGAGCTTAATTGAATATAAGTAAGCATCGTAATAATCATCTTTTCCCTATCACTTCACAATGTCTTGTTGAACACTTCGTAAACATTATTTAAAAGGATGTCGCTCTTGGCGTGAACGGAGAAATGAGACATACTCCATTCTTGCGGAGGCCTTTCCATCAACCATTTGTATGCATCTTCGTTTAGTTGTCAGATATGCTGCATCCAATGTCGGTAGTCAGGAACAGTTGTCGATTTTCCAGCACGCCATAGATAATTTTTTGGAATTTTTCCTTTAAAACCTCGATTGAAGAAGTTCGTATACATATGTCGTACACAAAATCTATGCTCAGCCTCAGGAAACAACTCTGTCACATTCTGTAAACCTTTTTGTCTGTTCGTTATCAATGTCCAACCTCTACCATTGTCAATCCCGATGTCATCCGCAAGATACTTCATAAACCATCTCTAAGTGTTCGTGTTCTCTCTTTCAACAACAACGTATGCAATCGCGTATCTACAATCGTTAGCGTCAAGCCCAACTACAGTTAGCAATATTCCTCCAAAACAACCCCGTAGGTGACAACTATTAACTCCAACCAACTTCCTACAACCACACTAAATCCTATTTTACAATAGCTAAAACAAATGTAGATCACCTGAAACATCTGTTGCTTCAATGCGATAATCACGGTACACCCAATATTTGTTTGTAGCACCTCATTTGCGTAGGACCTCAAAAGCCTAAGCTGATAACCACTCTCAAAATGTAGATTCTTCATTCCTGAATCAAAAGAAAATTCAGGAAATCGATAACCACTCTCTTCGTCAGAAGAGAATTGGGACAATAGCTCCTCCGATGATGGATAGTCCATATCATCTACTTCAATATCATTACCCTCGATCGATTAGTCCTCCACTCCCCTTTCACATCCATCCAACGCTACTTCAATCCCATCTGTCACATTTTTATCGTAGAATATGTCATCTTCATCATATGCAACGTCATTATCCTCTACGAAATTTGGATCCTCATCATAACCTGTCACATAATCAAAACAACCAATCAGAGAGACCGATGAAAGATAGAGAATTTTTCAGTGCAACTCTGATAATACATAAATACCATGATAGGAGCAAATACATAATATAAACAGATACACATGGTCAAAATGGAAATATAGAATAATATAGAATGCAAGTCGGTCCAAAATGAACAAATTGCAGATAATGTACAGCTTCGGGCTTGTGTGAACACTGCTATTTACATACAAAACCATACCCGGTGGATAGATTACTCACTATCAGTACTCTACTCAAACATTCTGAAACATTTACGAAACAAGAGCAATAACATTTTGAAAAATTTACCTTCACTTTCTTCATCTTCCACGTGGACGTCTTCTCTAATGCAATACAACAAATTGCAAATCGTAATTCGGAGTCGCGAAGATTGTCGATTGATGTTCGAAAATGATTTGGGTTTCTGTGTTCGAAATCGATTTGGGGGTTGGATTTGGGGATTATGGTTTGGGATTATGGAATTCTACTCAGATTTGAGCTCCATGGGTTTCCCAATTCGAAGGTGGAGACACATTTGCGGACGAAATGAATTTGGGGCAACAGTTAGGGCTTGGGTTTCTTCAATTTGACTGGAGTTGGGTTGAATCTTTTTGTCCATTTCAGTCAATAGTAACTTAACTCAGAAAGCACTGTAGCTAAGGGTTTGTTTGGGTGATTTGTCATCTACGTGTCCACAAGGTTACCATTGTTAACGGAAAGATTAGCATTATGTCTTCCACGTAAAGGAGTTCATGGACGGGATCCATCCAATGGCCATTTTAGTGAGATAGTGATGAGTTGAATGGCTATTAGGAAGCATTGTAAAGTACAATGGGTAAGCCGCGATGATGGATAAGTACAATAGCTACTGAAATAATTAACTATTTTTCTACTTTATTCTTGGTCTTGTCTCCATTTTCTAAATTTTATTTTTGTCAAATTTATTTTCAACTATACATTTTATGAGACTCATAACTTTTATCAAATTTTCAACCGCACATTTCATAATATTTTATCAAAATATAATAAAAATTTGTTTTTAACTAAACCAAACGTAGGCTTGATCTTTTTACGAGAAAAATAACTAGATATAAATTTAAAAAGGCTACATAGCCAGCATTTTTTTAAGTTTTCGTATTGAAAAAAAGGATAAACCAAACATGGAAATAATAAACACAAGGATTTGAATTCCAGTCTTCTTGATTTTATTTTTTTTTTCTTTCTATGCACTGCATTTTATTGCTATCAAATGAGTAATCAATCAATATTTCGTAGGAGACGGAGAGGAAAAGTTGGACAATTTATTGAAATTTTAAATCATTTAATTGAAGATACTGAGTAAAAATGACTCTATACAATCAGAAATTATCAATGAAAAGTTGATAATACAAATGAACAATTTTCCATTTTTCCTTTTGGTTGAATAGCGTATTACCCCTACCTTTGAGATCGATTGTGCAAAACCCCCCACCTTTTGGAATTGATGGAAAGGGTAAATAGCACAGAACGTCCTTATCTTTCAATGTCATTGTGCAAAACGTCCATACCTTTTTTTTTTTTTTTTTTCACCCATATCTTTCACATTTCTTGTGCAAAAAGTCCTTTTCAACCATTTTTT
>CAIGRP010097969.1:0-22546 GCA_903798385.1 Fraxinus cuspidata
GACATTCCCAAAGGTGTTTTGAATGCTGATCGATAATCCTACAGTGCGTCATCTAGCACTTGGCCCAATCTTTTCAGGAGATGTTAACTGTTTTTTCTAGAATTTGCTTCACCTCCCTATTTGATAGCTCTGCTTGTCCGTTTTTCTAACGATGATAAGCCAATGCTATTCAGTGTTTAATGCCATATTTTAATAATAGTTTCAAATTGCTTGTTGCAAAAGTGAGTCCCTTCATTGCTAATAATGGCACTAGGAGTCCCAAATCTGGTAAAAATATTCTTTTTGAGAAAATTCAGCACCACTTTTTCATCATTAGTAGTAGTTGCAATTGCCTCTACCCACTTACCACTGCTAGAAGAATGTATTTGTTATTGTAGGAAGAAGGAAAGGGCCCCATGAAGTCAATACCCCAAATGTAAAACAACTCCACCTCTAGAATATTATGCAAAGGCATTTCATTTCGTTTAGATATGTTCCCGGAGCATTGGCATCTATCACAAGAAGTAATAAAAGTATGAGAATAATTGAACAATGTTGGCTAATAGAATTCGGATTGGAGAACTTTAGCTGTTGTCCAATGAACTCCAACATGCCCTCCACATTCTAGTGTATGGTAATGCATCAAAATATCTGTCATCTACTCTACAATGCCTGTAGAGTACTGGTTCTTCTCAATAGTAATGCTTTATGACACGATTCATCCCGAATTTCCTTAATGGACCCGACACGTGATATACGCAGACTGTAGATACCAGCTAAGTGCTGGAACCACCACCATGGTAACTATGACCTGTTTTAACTGTGACATACTTTTTATAAAAAAATTGATAGGATTTTTTTTTTTAATGTGGACTAAAACCCCCTGAGTAATAATCAATTTCCTCAAACAAGTACATATAATTTAAAACAAGGTGCACCAACCCCTTAAAACTCAACTATTCAAAATACAATACTGGTAAATCGACCTTTACTATTATTTTAAAAACAAAAGTCCCAAATGTGCTAAAAACGCCCAATATGCAGCGAACCCATGATATGGATACATGAATTACAAACTAACTTTTCCGAGAAAACATACATGTATCCCAAAAGAAATATGAACTATGTAAATGACAAAATGAGTCATAAAATTAATGACAAAGTGTGGCTCAACTCGATGGATCAACAGGCTCCAATGCTGCTCAACTCAGCTACTATCTAACAAGGAAAAAAGGTGATAAATATATATGAGCTTGTAACTTAGTGAGTAGATAGTTTGCAAATAAGTATACTTTTCTTATTTGTACATAATTACTGTAAAGCTTCCTTTATTCTTTTATAACTTCAAGAAATTTAGAAGTTTGGTGATAACTTTTAAAATTGAAACATGATAGATCATAAAATCATTTGTTTTTTATTTAATATAAACAACTATAATAATATAACGAATATATATAATCTAATATCCATGAAAATCTATGAAATACTGTCGTTATTCAATACTATAAGTTGAAATTTTTATTCAATGAACTAAATAAACTGAATTTTATAATCTGAAATCTGATAAGCTTTAGTAATACTGAAAAATCACACAAAAAAGGTACCTAGAATAACAAGACTCATGCATCGATTAATATCGATATACATGGCAAAGTTATTCAATTTTGAAATTCTGTAGTTCTGAAATTTAGGTCATACACGTCCCGAAGGCTATAATCTAGTTGTACACTATGGAAACACATTTACAATATTGTGAGTGGGTAAAATCACCATAACTGTCATACACTGTGGAAACACATTCACACCAATGCAAAGCAGGTAAAATAACCATATGAGGTGATACATTGTGGAAACACATTCGCACAAGTGTTGACCTGGGTACTTTCAGATGATTTTAAAAATAACTATAGATAAGCTGAAATATTTAATACTGATATTCTAAACCAATGAAATGATTTAATTGAACTGAATTTAACTTTTAGAAGAATTACTTTAAAATAATAATTTTATTCTGAAAATTATGATTTCTAAATCAATCATCTAATAAAATAAATAACTTTTAAAGAGTATATGATTTACTATAAGAAATATAATAACAATTATTTCATATAAGCTTGAGAACTAATATAATATAAATAAGTGCTTATTTAAAAAAAAAAAAATAGATGTCCACTCACTCAATACAAGTTATAGGCTTGGATGACAAATGATCTTTTTCAATCTCGTCTTCACCACCTGAAATACAATGTAACATAACTAATTTAACTGTTATCCTACTAAGTAGCTCTGAATATTATTAATCGAATACTAAAACTTAATTTCTCAGTGGAATAATTTCCCCAATTTTTTTTTAATCAATTGAAGCTAATTCCACTTTCTAGTCCCTTTACTAATAGCTAATTTATCAAAATAACCTTTACCCCAAGCATAAAATAATTATCCCATTTTTCATCTAGTGAAAACTAGCAACCAACCTTACAACCAGCTAAACTTCCATTTTATTCAGTAAATTCGTTCTTTCAAGTGAGTAATTCATCAAAAATATCATTTCAACAAACAATCTTTACTCAAGAACCTAATTAAAAACTCTAGGGTTTGCCAAAAATGGTATTTCTTACCTTAATATAAATGAAAGTAACCAATCAAGGAACTCGAACTAACAATAGTACTCATTCAACTTAATCTGAAAATTAAACCAACAAATTAGAACCCTAGAAATTAACATCATCATTCCATAACGATGTTACTTCTTTACCTCTTGAAGAAATGAAGAAATTGAAGTCAAGCTTCTATTGGCACCTAACTTTCTTCCTTCTTTTCCCTTCTCTCTTTCCTTTTCCTTTTTTCCTTTCCTTTCTGTTTTTTTTTTTTTTCTATTTCTCTCTTTTTTTCCCACAGTTTCAGCCTTTGTTCCAGTTTTCTTGGTAATCTTTCCGTATTCAGATCTTATTTTCAAAAATTTTCAATAAATTGGTCTAAGTCTCAATTATTGAAAATTGGTCTAAGTCTCTGTTATGAATTGGTTGGTGTTAGCTGGCAATTGTACCATTACTTCTTCAAGTGCTGACTTCTCCATTGATGGGTCACTAGATGACCGACAAGGTGGAGGCAAATACATTTTGATTATTCCATGGAAAATTGGGATTTTTCTCCATCCGGTGTTGTATGTTGTACTATATGGGTTGTTCAGCTGGTTTTAATTTGCAGCAAAGTGTGCTTGCTCTGCTTGGGATTGAGAGAAGGGTTTCCTACTTGACATTCTTCACTTGGATAGTTTCCATGACAAAAATCAAACTGGCGGTGTCATGTGAATGGCATTCGATGTCAGTTGGTTAGCCTTCAATTTTTGAGTAAGATTATGGACTTGAGTTGTTAAGGTAGTGATAGCTTCTATTTCATGCACTCCCTACTACCTTATTCGGTGAAATTCTCTCACTCGACCACTGATAGTTATTCATGGGAATTTCCTCCAACGGATCATATGCACATCTTGGGATTTATCCATAACGACTTCTCCTGAAATGTCATCTATTAGAGTTCTTGTTGAGCGGCAAGTCCATTATAGAAGTTTTGAACTTACATCCATATCCAAACTCTTGCTGCATTTCATACACTAAGCGAAAACTTGAAAATAAATGAAAAAACAAATAAAAGTAGATCAAATTTAACTAGTATTGATATTATCAATAACTTCATCTACTCCCCGGCTATGATGCCAAAAACTTGTCGATTGAAATCGCAAGTGCACAAATCATAACAAGTAATAAAGTGAATGAGTAAGAGTATCGTCCCATGAGGAATGAAAACTTACTAATAAGTATCAACATTTATTAAATGATGATCTATTTGACAATTTGAATATGAATGAATTTTTAAGACCATAAATTTAAAATAGCAAGATTTGAAAACAAGCTAACATCAAGAAAACAAGATTCTAGAGTTTCTGTTTCACCATAACTAATCGTATATGAATATCCTAATTGAATTAATTATAAGTGTTCCCTGTTGTTGATAATCGAGTCTCTAATTTATTCATCAATCTTTCTCAAGCATTAACAAAATATCTCAACAAGAAAAATTTCTACATCTCTGGGAAAATTCAAAACACGACAGAATTCATTAAGAACAAAGAAACCCATAAAGAATACACAACTCCATAGGTATCTCTATCCTACGGATTCCTTGTGGTATCTCAAATATAGGCTGAAACAATTATTACTTCTCAGTCTCAAATTGAATCCCAAATCATGTAAATTCACAAGCATTAAGTCGAGAATGTGATACTTAATAATTTGAAACAAATACTAATTTATTCAAGTAAAGAAACATTCATATAATCTTAGTTAGACTATATTGCAAACCCTAGAAAATAAAAATTAGTTCATGCTAAAACTGAAGAAAAGCTTAATAAAAGTGTTTAATATCAAGAACTTTAAAGAGATTTGGAAGAAAGAAAAACTCAAAAAATTTGCTCCTCCTATCCTGATGTCGCTTCCCACTCTTGATTAAGATGGAGAGGCCACAACGACAAGAATTTTGAATGGATTAAATTGGGATATAGCCAATGTAGTTGAGTTATAGTATTATGTGGAGTTGGAGGACATGGTACATATGGCTATAAAAGTGGAAAGACAATTAAGTGTGTTTGTTTCCCATTATTGTAGAACAAAAGGAGTAATGAATAGTATTTTTTGGAGAATGTGTGGTTGAAATTTATAGTAACTTTATTGGTTTGTGTGTAGAATATTTTATTGGGTGAATGTGTAGTGGAGAATCTCACTATAACAAACAATGTTTTGGAATAATGGGAAACAAACGGGGCATAA
Source organism: Fraxinus cuspidata (assembly GCA_903798385.1). Classification (NCBI taxonomy): domain Eukaryota; kingdom Viridiplantae; phylum Streptophyta; class Magnoliopsida; order Lamiales; family Oleaceae; genus Fraxinus; species Fraxinus cuspidata. Next base: position 4,806 of record CAIGRP010097969.1, read on the forward strand.
ATAAAGGAACAACAAAGTATTCTTAGGGTTTTAATCTTCCTTAGAGACCGAAGTATGATAATGATGATGATGATGACGATGATGACGACGATGATAATAATAATAATAATAATAATAATAATAATAGGAGTGATGGGGTTGTTTCAAAGAGTAAGATCGAACCACCTAGGAGAAAAGAAGAGATAGCTAAGAAAAATAAACCTAAGTCTGATTTTCAGCCTTCTAGGAATATGAATATCAAATGTTTTAAATGCTTGGGTTTGGGGTACATCGCATCTCAATGCCCAAACAAAAGGGCAATAATTATGTGTGACAATGGAGAAATGATGATCGAAGATGACAGTGATGGTAACAAGATGCCAAGGCTGGAGGATGCTAGTAACAGTGATGGGATAGATATCCAGTAGAAGGTGAAGTGTTGCAAGGCGTGCTCTTAGTACACATATTAAGATAGTTGATATGGAGCAACAAATAGGCAATATTTTTGATACTAAATGTTATGTAGACAAAAAGGTGTGTAGTTTGACTATTTCTTTGTTGTAGAAATTTGAGGACGTGTTCTCAGAAGACATGCCTAGTGGGTTTATCACCCATTAAAGACATCGAGCATCAATTGATTTTGTAAATGGAGCTATCATTCCAAATTGACTATCCTATAGGAGTAATCTTAACTCCACAAAGGAGTTTCAAAGGAAAGTTGAGGAGTTGATGGCTAAATGGTATGTGAAGGAGAATGTGAATCCATGTGAGGTATCGTGCTACTTATGCTTAAAAATGATGGGACATTGAGAATATGCATTGATTGCAAGGCAGTCAACAATATAACAGTAAAGTATCACCATTTTATACCTAAATTAGATGATATGCTTGATGATTTGCATAGGTCTGGTGTTTTTAATAAAATAGATCTTCAAAGTGGCTATCACCAATTAGGATGAAATAAGGAGATGAAAGAAAAATTATTTTTAAATATGAATTATATGAGCAGTTAGTTATGCCATTTGATCTTACTAATGCACCTAGTAGTTTCTTGAGATTAATGAACCATGTTTTTTATGCATTCATATGAAAATTTGATGGAGTTAATAGAACACTAAGTTAACCTCTGTTCACTATAATTAGTAAAATTTTGAAAAGTTGGGAGTATTGTTTACAGCTTATAGTATTTGCATACAATAGAGCCATATTCTATTACTTCATATTCTATTAGATTTAATTTCTTTTCTTATTGATGAAAAAATTTAGTTTAGATGGAAACAAGAAGGCTGAATTGGTAAGATCAATCTATGAGAATGTTGTTTTCAAACCTAAAAAAAAAAAAAGAATGAACATTAAGTTTTTCAAGCTAAGGAAGGAAGAAGACGTGCGACATTTGAACAAAGTGATTGGGTTTGGGTGCACATACGGAAAGAGCATTTCTCAGCCCAAAGAAGGTCTAAATTGTATCCTATGGAAGACAAACGATTTCAAATCCTTGAGAAGATTAATAAAAATGCTTACAAACTAGACCTTCTAGGTGAATATAATGTGTTTACTACTTTTAATGTTGTTGATCTTTCTCTCTTAGATGTAGGTGAAGATTTGAGGTCGAACCCATTTGAAAAGGGAAGAAATGACATTCATGGAGCGCAAGCTAAAAAGGATCTTTTACATGTTTCTGATGGACCAATAACAATATCAAGAGTAAAGAAGATAAAAAAAGTCATGCGAGAACTTGTCTAAACTATGTGGGCCAAGATTTCAAGTACAATGAGCAAGACACAAAAGTTTCAACACGAGTGTGAAGGAAGGGCTTAGTACATTTAATTGAAGCTAAGCAAGAGTGAAATGATTAGGAAAGCCATGCCAAGGCAAGACTTCAATTTCCTCGCATGGTCAAGCACCAAAATTGCACAACACGAGAGCAAAACAGTCGAACCATGCCCAAGCATGGTACAAAAATTGGGAGATGGAATTTAGTTTTTTTGTTCTGATTATAATTTTATTTTATCGTGTTTATCTAGTTGTTTTATGAATTAATTAGGATTGTTTGAGCCTACCTATATAAGGCACACTCACTATACAAAGAACAAAACTTTATTTTGAGAGATTAATTATAAAGTGAGGAGTCGCTTTCAATCCTGTTCTTAATTAAACTATACAGAATTTATCAAAGATTTTCAATCTTTGTTGTGTTCAGCCCTTCCAATATTGGTCTTGATTCAAGAAATTATTAGGTCAATGTTCTTCATCTGATTTTAGTTTTCTTAGGATTCATATCAAATCTTGTGTGGGTTCCAAGATACTTCCTATAATGGGGTTCACATCAATTTTATTTCAATGTTTTTTCATTTACTTGGTCTTTAATTGATTATATTTGTGATTTCAATACATTCGATAAAAAGAATAAGAATTATAGCACATAGTAATCATAATTGTAAAGTACAACAAAGGATTGAGATATACTGTTATACTTTGCATAATCCTATGAATGTCCATGTGATTTAATGAACCAATCAAATCGGAGAAATCGGTGCTGGGTCATTGGTATGTGGTTCGACCACAATTTTGGTCAGGTTTTTTTTTTTTTTGGTTATTAGTTTAATGGTTTTTGAGTCATAACAGAAACGGTTTCCAGGTTTTTCGATCGAACCGACCTGTTTGGTCTGATTTTGACAATATTGAACTTTACTCAAGAAAGATTATTTAAGAAAATAGGAATATTGATCTCCAAATTAGAATAAATATTATCAAATTCTTGTATTGATATTAAAATGGTATATGAAAATTTGTAAGTCCTAATGCTCGTCATTAATTGAGTTTCAAAATTGCATCTCAATTAGTTAGTTTAATAATTATATTAGTTATATGTTTAGTTTGCAATCATCCATCTCTATAAAAAAAAAATCTATTTGATTAAAGTTATTATTATTGGTTTTAATTAAATACTTAGTCGTGTTGAAACTTGGACTTACATCCACCAATAGCATCCACTTTTGGGATTTTAGCATAATAAGTTTTTGACGCTGGTGCTGGAGATTAATTACATTAATTTTTTTTTTTATCAATTCTAGATTTTTTTTTCCTTTTTCCGTTGATCTACTTATTTTTCTTAGCCTTTGTTTGGGATCCATTTTAAAGATTTTTTTAAGGAAAAATGTATTTTGGATTCACATATAATATTAATTTATTAAGAATATATGATTGAAAAGAAATAGAGAAATACATTAAAATTTTACTAGAGCCCAAACAATGTATTATTTCAATGACAATGAATGAAAATATGTAAGAAGCCAACAATAATATGAGATGAGAGATCCCAATATTGATGACGACAACATGCTTATGGGGGGGGGGGGGGGGGGTAGGGGGGGGGGGGGGGGGGGTTTCATCACCTACAACAATTAAAATGAAGGGATCTGATGCACTTTTTGAAGTCTTTCAAAATGGCGTGCCCTTGGGAGTTTTATGGGGATCACATCTATCGAACTTCCAAGTACAAGAATTGAATGAATTTTATTAGGATGACGTGTCCTTGAAAGTATTGTGGGGATCACCTCTACCAAGCTTTTGATTAGAACGTGAATTGATAAATCTTTCTTGGATGGATCGTATGTAGAAATTGATGAAGACAACATGCCTTTGGGGGGTCTCTTTTCCATGCACATATTTAGAAAGTGGGGGCCCAAATAAGTTCAGATGATCCATATACACAGTACAATTTACTCTCAAATATACAATGCAGGATGTGAGCGGCGCCCAAATTTCTGTTTGTTGGAAAACCAAAAAGGGTTAATTCCACAAATCCTCAACAATAAAAGAAGACTTCCCCGTTAAAACTTCCTTGTGTAATTGCTCAAGATTTTGGATAGTAGATCTATCATTCAACCTGAGAAAACAAAAACTAAAGAAGAGCATGTATAGAGCGATGATTTAATCATAACGGAACCGTAAAGCCTGGTGTGCTGTAATTGTATGCTGTAATTGTGAGCCCAAGTCTGAAGATGATAACTCTTAAACAATTATTTGAAGGTTCCAGAATTGTTGCATTTTATTAATAAAGCAGTTTTATTGGATGGCTGACACTTGGCAACGAGATGATCGTTGGATCAACACTGTTTGGCTGTATCTTATAAATTGTATGGTTGACTCATTGGGAGCAGAGTGGTCATCGTGTGAAGCCCTGGTTCTTCCTTCTCCCTCGACTGCTATATCTTTGGTGTGATTAATCTGTATATTTTCTTAGTGAAATCCTTATAGTGAGAAAGAAAGAGTTTAGATCGATTTCTTAGTGAGATTGTGTTGTATTTTGAAGGGTTGTTTATGCTTGAGGCAAAACATTTAGTGTTCGATTGTAATTCTGTTTCTTGCCTATTTTTGGGACATTCTAGTGGATTCGAGGAATATCCTAACGGATGCTCAACGGTGATTAGGCGTTGGAAGTGGTTACCGAACCTTTGGGGCCTTGGGCCGAAAAATTCCTTTGTGTTCTTACTGTTTCGGCAACTTACTTTGTTTTAATTTGTTTACTTAGTTGAATCACAACATAAATCGTTTTATCTGGGACCAACATTGGTATCAGAGCTTCAAAAAATTCTTTTTCTCTTTTCTTACAATTTATTCTTGTGACTCCTCCAGTTTTGGAAAATATTAGATCTAACAGATCTATTGTTGTTTTACAGTAAGAAAGGATTCTTCGATTGAAATCTAATGAACATACTGTACATTTTTGGTAATGATTTCTAAAACTTTTTTTACCCCTTCTTGGTAATAACTAGTTTTTTCAAGTTACAAAATTAGGGATTTTAAAAAAAAAAACCCCCCTTGATTTACCTTTGTCCAAGTTCCAATATAGACCCCCAGAATTTGAGAGAATCAGGGTTACGGTTTAAGAAATCCATTTAGGTTTTTAAATCTTTATCCTGATTTCAACAACTTACTTGGTGTATACTATGTTTTCGATTTCTTGAGTTGATAATCACAAATTGTTATTGAACTGCTGTTAATTCTTGATTTGTGCTATAATTCCCATACTGTATATATACTTTGTGTATAAATCTGAATTCATATTCTAATTTGTCTACTGTTGTTTACTGTGTAAACATTCAAGCCGTGCATCTTTGTAGGGTATATTGTACTATTTGTTATCTGTTTAAATTGAAATGGATTGGGCTTTCTTATCTATCTAACTTGTTGAACACAATTGTAACACGTTTGCACAACATGAACACTAAAATTGATGTTCAAAATTGAGATGGCAATGGAGACTTTAATGTTTGGAGCCAGAAAATGAAAATTCTTTTGATGCATCTAAAATGTGCTAATCTATTGATGAATCTTGGCCTGAAACCTTATCTGAAGTTAGGAAGACTGAGCAAGATGAACTAGCCTGGAGTAATTTGCTCCTTCATCTATCTGATTCTGTCATTAGAAAATTAGGAGAGACTGGAACTGCTGATGAGTTATGGGCAGCTCCACAAAAACAATATGTCTCCAAGTCTTCGCCTAATAAATGTTTTCTATGGAAACAATTCTTCAGTCATAAGTTGACTCTAGTGCAGACTTAGAAAATAATATGGATATGTTTAATACGATCACTCAGGACCTTATTAGTTGTGGTGAAAAGATCACTCAGGACCTTATTAGTTGGTCTACTTAATGCCCTGGGTGATAAGTACAAAGATGTCAAGAACGCTTTAGAATATGGTAGAAGTGACTTAACTGTTGAAATTATCCATAATTCCTTAACGAACAGAGATTTAGAACTTAGATCTAAACATAAGGAAGTTCTTCATGTAGAGAAATTCTTATCCAATCCTAAATCCTCTACTAAAGGCTTGCATAATTTTACTCAAGCCAATTACAACAAAGATTAAAAAAATTTCTAAGAAGAAATGCGGGGGATGTAATAAAGGGACGGATAAGAAAATGTATAAAGGAAAGGCTAAGAGTAGGAAATGTTACTATTGTGGCAAAACTGGACATCTAATAAAGGATTGTTTCAAGAAAGCAAATGACTTAGGAAGTGGATCAAATCATGATAATGGGACTTCAACTATTACTACTTCCTATAAGGAAGCTAATGCTGGTATTAGAGTTGCATATGTCTCCTATGTGGAGAAGCCTGATCAGAACTGAATCCTGGACTCAAGCTACTCTTTTCATATGAATACCAATATCAGTTGGCTTTCTGATTTCTCCGATTCGTAACGAAAGTTTTGTAAAACTAGGAAACAATGAGTCTTGTCAAATAAAGGGAATTGGTAACATTGTTCTAAAAATGCAAAATGGTCAAGTTTTAAGGCTTCATGTCAGGTATGTTCCAGCCCTTAGGAAGAATCTCATCTCTTTAGGGGTTTTAGATGATGAAAAATATTAGATTGAGATGAAAAATGGTTTTACAAAAATAATCAGAAATCAGAAACTTATTGTCAGTTTACTTAAAAGCAACGGGATCTATACCAAAAATTCTAAATTTATTCTTCAAAATAACTCTGTGAACCTAGTCACAAATTGATAAATCGGAACTATGGCATAAAAGATTAGGTTATCTTAGTGAGAAGGGTCTAAAACATCTTTCCAAGGTTGGTGTCTTTGGAAATGACAATGTTCAAAAATTAACCTTTTTTGTGAATATTGTATTATGGGATAACAGAACAGAATGCCCGTTAAAACTGGCCTACATAAGTCACAAAATATTCTTCAATACGTACTACCTGTGGGGTCCTGCTCCTGTATCTATTACTCCTGGTAGGTATTATCTTCTTAATATTGATGACTTCTCTAGGAAGGTCTGTATTTTCTTATTAAAATCAAAGTCTGATACTTTCTTAACCTTTAAGGAATGGAAAAGTTTGACAAAAAATGAGACAGGTAAGAAGATTAAAATTCTGAGAACTAACAATGGGTTAGAATTCTGCAATACTGAATTTGATCAGTACTACAGTAATCAAGGTATTTTACGAATGGTATTGATGAAAGAATGAATAGAACTATTCTTGAAAGGATGTATGCTAATTAGTTCAGGTTTACCAAAAACTTTTTGAGAAGTGGAAATAAAAACTGCATGTTATTTGATTAATAGATGCCCCTCTAGTTCTTTAGATTATAAGGTCCCTGAACAAGTTTGGTCAGGATTTGTTCCTGATTATTTTCATCTCAAAACCTTTGAATGTGCAACCTATGCTCATCAAACTGAGTCCAAACTTGATCCCAAGTCTCAAAAATGTGTTTTCAGAGGTTATGGGGAAGGAATAAAAGGTTACAGACTTTGGGTAAAAGAGTTAAGAGGGTATAAGGTGATAATATGACTCAGATTGAGGTGGAGTCACCTCAGACTGAGTCTCAGATAATCACAGACAATGAAAATTTTGATAATAATCAGGATTTTGAGCCTGCACATAATCTGCAGGACTATAAACTCACAGAGAAAGAAGACAGATTGAACCTTCCTCTAGGTATCAATTTGCTGACAAATGTGTGCTCAAATGGAGACTGACTCCTTTGATTTAGAATCTGAATCCTATGAAGAGGCTATAGCCTCTAAAGAATCTGTCAAGTGGCTTGAAGCCTGCAGGAAGATGTGAGTTCTCTATACAAAAATAAAACCTAGAACTTAGTTGAAAGACCTAGACTGCAAACTAATTGATTACAAATGGGTTTACAAGATTAAAGAGGGTAAGTATAAATCAAATGATAGAAGGTAGAAGGCAAGACTTGTAGCTAAGGGGTTCTACAGAAAGAGAGGGGATTACACTAAAATTTTCTCACCTGTAATTGTACACCTCTATTAAAATATTACTTGCTATAGTAGCTCAATTTGATTTAGAATTAGAACAACTTGATGTGAAAACAGCTTTCCTGTATGGTTCTTTAGATGAAATCATATATATGGCACAACCTAAAGGCTTCTAGGTTTAAAGGTAAAGAACACTCGGTGTGTCTCTTGAACAAGTCCTCATATGACCTAAAAGAGGTTCCAAAACCATTGTACAAAATTTTATACAAGGTTTAAAGTTCAGAAAATCCGATTATGATCCCTGTTTTTATTTCAAAAATGATGGAAATTTGAATCTTTATATCTGCTTTATATATTGATGATATGCTTCTAACTAGTCAAAACTCTATTGCTGTAAGTGCTATATAAGAAAAATTGAAACTTGAGTCTGATACGAAAGATTTAGGACCTGCTAGAAAGATATTAGGTATGGAAATAAAAAGAGACAGACTTAATGGAAAATTATTTTTAACTCAGAATTCTTATATTGAAAAGTGTATCAAAAGATTTTCTTTGCATGATGCTAAACCAGTTAGTTTGCCTTTATCTGGATGTGTGAAGCTATCTGTTGATCATTCACCTAAAAATGAAGATGAACATAAAAGATTGTTACATGTACCATATGCAAATGCTGTTGGATCTGTCATGTACGAAATGGTTTGCTCTAGGCCTGATATTGCCTATGTTGTTAGTGTCTTAAGTAGATTTATCAGTAATCCAGGTGAGCTTCGTTGGGAAGCTATGAAAAGCTTAATCAAATACTAGAAAGGGACTCAGAACTTGGGACTGATGTTTAAAACTGATAAAACTAATCTAAAGTTGAGAGGTTATGTAGACTCAGATTTTGCAAGGAATATTGATAATAGAAAGTCCATTACTGCATATTTTTATGTGATGAATAACACTTTCATTAGTTGGAAGTCACAACTTTAGAAACTGGTTGTCTTAACCTCAACTGAGGCAGAATACATGCTGCTACAAAGGAAGTGAAAGAAGGCCTTTGGCTGATGGGTCTGTTAAATGAATTAGAACTTATAGAAAGTCAGGTGGAGCTATGTTCTGATAACCAAAATGCTATTTTCTTAAGTAGAAATCCAATTTTTCATGATATAACTAAACATATAGATGTTAAGTTTCATTTCATTAGAGATATAGTTGAAAAGGGTGATATAAAATTGGTTAAAATTCCTACTAAACTAAATCTTTCTCATGCAGGTACAAAGGTAATTCCTATTAATAAATTTTTTGATTCTTTAAGATTGTTGAATCTTGAATTTTTCTAACAATTTGTTTTAACAGGTAAATGAAGTTAATTTTGTTTGACTCCATTTAGAATGGTCTCAAATTCAGCAAGGTGGAGATTGTAAAGCCTGGTGTGCTGTAATTGTGAGCCCAATTTTGAAGATGATGGTCCAGCTAACTCTTAAACCCAGCCCAATTATTTGAAGGTTCCAGAATTGTTGCATTTTATATTAATAAGACAGTTTTACTGGATGGTTGACACTTGGCAACGAGATGACCGTTGGATCAATACTGTTTTACTATATCTTATAATTGTATGGTTGACTCATTGGGAGCAGAGTGGTCATCGTGTGAAACCCTAGTTCTTCCTTCTCTCTCGATTGCGATATCTTTGGCATGATTAATCTGTATATTTTCTGAGCGAAATCCTTATAGTGAGAAAGAAAGAGTGTAGATCGATTTCTTAGTGATATCTTGTTATATTTTGAAGGGTTGTTTGTGCTTGAGGTAGAACATTTAGGGGTTGTTCTCTTTGTATTTCAATTTTGTATTTTGAGGTTTGAATTCATTTTGGGTTTTGTATTTTGAGTGCCCATTTTAAGATTGTTGAAAATGTGTGTTTTTTTTGGTATTTTGAAAAATTATTTTGAAAACATCCAAAACACATTTTGAAAATTTTGACTTGATTATAACTGAAAAAACCCAAAACGACAAATTTGTCATTTTGGGTTTTCTTTATAAATTTTTAACTTATTTCCAAAAATGCGTTTTCGAAAATGGGAAAGAGAACTCATTTTTACTGTTTCGGAAAATAAAAAATAGAAAACGGCTTGAAACTAAGCTACGCCTCCAAAGCCTTATTCATAAATGTCATGAAAAATCATTGCCTAAAGTCAAGTCCAAGACTATTAATTGAGCGTCTAATGGGAGAACTCTTTTTTTTTTTTTTGTCATTTACTTTCTTTTAATTAATCATTATATTTAGTAAGTTAGGATGGTAATTAGTACATAAGCACATTGAATTATTGTTTAGCTTATGTTTTTCAGTATTTTATACTTAGGGCATTACTAGTGTCACATTTCTATCGATAGAAATTTTTTTTAGAAAAATCAAAATTCAAGATTTGGACTATGCAATAGCATAGCCAGTTTGGCTTTCGGTCGAACGTCAATGTTGGACCATCGCAAAACGACCATGGGATCACAAATCAAAAATTGTTATTAAACGATGTTACCTATCCTAAAGTGGAGATAAGAACAGTTTGAAGAAACGAACGAATGTTAACATTAATATCTAAGTGAAATGGCTACCTACCTAATAAAATTAAAAACCGTGTGTTTTCCTATATTTATGAGCATATACAACAAAATCAAATGCATGGAACAGCAGATGTGCTTCCTAACTAAGTTTTGGATACTTAATTCGAGGATCTAGATTTCTAGTTAACTTGATTAGCCTATTTCAAACATGGAGGTTTAAAAATTTAAATCTAGGGAGAATTATTATAAATCGAGATAGTTATTTTCAATGATGAAACATGACCGAACTTTGAACGAGAAATGAATAAGTGTAGTAAAATAAACTTTTGAATAAACACTCACGATGTGAGATTGAAAAATAAATTTAAGGTTGTGCATCTCTCACAAGAGAGAAATGACATAATTGACTATTGAATGTCAGAATATAACCAACCTAAAAATATATGGTGATTGACTTCATGATACACACACTCACACACATCAATCTAGTATTGGTTAGGATTAATAGCAGAAACCCTCTTATAGACTTGTCCATGTACGATATATCTCCATATTTATTGAAAATCGCAGAAAGGTCCCTATTTGAATTGTTTTATTCAAAATAATCCCATATCATTTAAGTTCGTTAGCTTAATCATTAAAAACAGTAAAAAAAATTAAATTAAGAGGGAATAATTGGAATTTCAATATTCAAATTTTTTATTTTTTTATAAATTATACCCAATTTTTTTATATGTGTAACCAACCATCCTAAACCTTTAAAACCTTATTTTCTTCCTCACCCCCACCCCGATTTCACCCTACCTCACTCCACTTCATCTTCTTCCCATTTTAGGCTAAGAAGAAATGTTTCAAACAATCGGTATTTCTTGAATTCTTTGGTAGGAATTCATAAATCTCTATAGGAGTCTACCAACAAAGTTCAATCCCATGCTTTGGAAGGTCTTTGAATCCATCTCCAACCCATCAGGTTCGAGTTTCAAGTCACATAATTCTTGCTTGGCTTTGACACTTCAATTTCTACAGAAGAGTTGTAGCAACAAATAGTATTACACTTCAATTTAATGGCCTCGCCGTCGCCGTCATTTCTATTTCTATGTTTTTCTTCACTGCTTTTCACAACCATATTCCCAAAGGCAGTCATTGTTGATCACAAATTACTACCAAAAAACTTGCCCAAGATTTGAGCAAATACTACAAGACACCACCACAAACAAGCATATCTCATCCCTACCACTAAGGCCTTTGCTCCCACGTCTTCTTCCATGACTGCTTTATCGGTGGTTGTGACGCCTCGGTCCTTATCTCCTCCACCCTTTCAACAAGGCTGAGCGAGGTTCTGACATCAATCTCTCCCTCCCAAACGATGACTTCGATGTGTTAAGAAGACTAACTCAAAAAGTGAAGCATTTCTGGAAACTTATGACTCGATTTAGATGGAAAGAAATAAGGTAATTAATTTTAAGCATTAACTTCAACCATGGAGGACCTATTTAATTTCCATGTTCCATTTCATCTCCTATAATCAGTTTTCAGCATTGGTGGTTTTAGTGGGAAATCCATTTGCTATGGTGGCTGGTCCCATTTTCAACACAGGCTTTAGTGGCTGCTCCGTTCTTCAATTTTTTTGGTTTCTTCAAAATTTTCTTTCTCAAACTATTGGGTTTCACAGCAATTAATTTTTAGATTATGTTTATGCTTTTATATACAAGTGTTTTGGGAAGAAGGTGGATGAGGGTAGAGGTGTAATAGAGTTGTTGTATTTGTTTTTCGATGGAGAAGGTGTGGGGGTTGGGATGGAATAGGGGTGGTGTGGTGTGATGGCAGATTTTTTGTTTGTTTATTTCAATTATTTTGTATAAAAATATAAAATTACCTTTTCATCCTTAAAAATTGGGGAAGAATATAAAGTTTTCAATGTTTGAGATTGTGGTAGTACATATAAAAAAATTTGAGTATACTTTGTAAAAAAATAAAAGTTTGGATACTGAAACTGCAATTATTTCTTTTTAATTTTGAAATTCTTTTACTATTTTTAATGATTAAACTAACATATTTGAACGATATGGGATATTTCGAACAAAACGTTTCAAATATGGATATTTTCTGTAATTTCTAATAGGTAGGGAGGTATCTCACACATAGACATAGGGGATTTTCTACTATTAATCCTATTGGTTAAGAATAGAATTTGTTTTGATAGCGTAACTTAGAAGCTTTTTGTGAATTGTTCAAACATTTTCAATACTTTAGACGAATAAGATGAGCTATCTAATGTATTGATTTTATTTTTGTTATCTTGTGTGTTTAGTAGATAATTTTACTCAAGATGAACAAGATTTTAAGTTTGAATGTATTTTATAAGTTTCTTTTACGCAAATATATGTGCTTTTATACTTAATTATATATTCCTAATTGCAAGAAAACATAACTAATTTAATGTTGTTGACATTGAAAATTGTATGAACAAGATTCAAGCCAACTTAAAATGTAAATAAGAGTTTTATTGATAATGACTCGCAAATTATAATTGTAACTACAAGTGTTTGCTCTTTTTCCTCAAGGAGATATTTGAAATATGAAGTGTTTAGAGCTTCTTCTTTTTTTTCTTTTTATCTCTTTTCCCCCATTCCCCAAGACTCTCATTCTTCCTTTTATTGGGAAAGGTTCATATGTATTCTTCATTTCCTTGTCTTATTAGCTACAGTATCGAGTTGAGAAAGTACATCATTGGCACATTTGGATTGGTTAGTGAGCTCGACTTGTCAGGTCATCATGAGTTAACCTTATATGAGTTCCCCAACAATTAATGAACTAATTCGGGAATGAAGCTAAGGTATGTGATTGGTGGAATTGGTGGGCAGCATATAAGACCTTCCAAATTGTCACTTGTTGATATATGTAAGGAATCTTCAATCATTATGTCACTTCGAACCTTTGTAATAGCTAATACGAGATGATCTCGAATATTCGAGCTTAAATTAGCATGAGTTTAATGCATACAACAAACTGTACTTAACAACCTCGGAGGTCGGATGTCAACAAGTGTAATTATCACACTTATAGGAAAAATCTCAACTTGGATGTCATTGACGCGAATAAGGGGATTTTGAGTATAATCGAAGTTGATTCAGATCAATTGAATATCAACAGGATTGTACATGATAAAGAAGAATAATTAAGAGGGTTAATCTGAGTGAATTTCACATGTAACATTATAAATATCCCCTATTTTTGTCATTTGGGGGTAATGAAAAGATATTGACAACGAGAAATCTATTCTCTTTCTTTCTAATGAATCNAAGAATAATTAAGAGGGTTAATCTGAGTGAATTTCACATGTAACACTATAAATATCCCCTATTTTTGTCATTTGGGGGTAATGAAAAGATATTGACAACGAGAAATATATTCTCTTTCTTTCTAATGAATCTTGGGCTTTTTGTGTTTGAGGTGCGATCTTGATTGTGAGTTTGGCTCTTAGTTGGTCGTTCATTATCGTGTAAATTATCTCATAAATTTCGTCAGAGCACGAACATTTTGTCTCTTGTTATAAAGATTCTCCCACGTCCAAACCCTATTTTATTGTCGATTATCGTTCCATACGTGTTGGAATTAGATTTAGAGAACTCGAGTAGGCGTGATATCAGTTGTCCACGTTTACAGTGCAAAGAATGAGGTCAACAAATTGGATCCGTCTGTGGGAAAAAGATTGGTGCCATTCTTACAGGAGGATAGCTAGGCATCCCTCTTGTAAAATAATTAGTTTTTGAGAAATGATTTGTTTTTGAAAAAAACAAGAAGAAGCCCCAAAAGTTGAAAAAATTAACAGTTTAGCTAAAGAAAAATGAATTTAGATCGTGATGTCCCTCTCAGGAGAGTAAGAGAAAACCCTGATGAAAAGGTTCCACGAGCTGCGGCCCCAGCGAATCGGCAACAACCTTACCACCACCACCACAGACATGGTGGGATGAGGGTAGATGCTAACTCACTAGGGAAAGCGCCACCATAGCTGCCAACATAAGGAATATCGCCCACCAAAACATGGTTGTGCAAGAACTCCTCATGTAGATGCAAGGCCAAGCACCTTCAATCCCTCCTTTTGCACCGCAGTGATACTATTCGCGTGAGGATGAAGTCCAAAGTTAGAGGGTCCCACCTCCCAGGCAGGCTAGGGAAGTTAGCCCTCTTGAAAGGGAAGTGGGGATTAATATTTCCTCAGACTTTGCTTTGGCCGACCCATCGAATGTTATGTTGACATGGAGGATAATTTTCTCCCGAATACTAGCCACAACACATATCGCAATGGTCTGTTAGTGTGTTCGATAGAATCAACCCCGCGGGAACCAGGAACAGGCCATCCCAGCCACCTCCTACACCTAGGAACAGGCCGTAACCGCCACCTTCTCTGACCTAGCCACCGAAGGAAAGGCAAAGACATGCTTCAGGTGCTGCCCCACCTAGAAATAGGTGCTACAAGATGGAAGAGATGGTAAAGGAACAAGTAAGGACATCTCATCATCCGCCTAAGTATCAGGTTGATGAAGAAGAAGATATGAATTTCTAAGATCTTGTGAACTCGATGACGACGATGAAAACTTTCATTTTTCACAAGAACTGAGAAATGCTCATGTCCCGAATTACCATATGTTGCCAAAAATACCATAGTATGATGGAAGAGGCGACCTAGCTAAGCATTTGAACAATTATAAAACAAAATGAGTTTGAGATGCGCCACCCCCACTGTTAAATGCAAAGCCTTCCATCTAACTTTAAGTGGGGCAACCGAAATTTGGTACAGTATGATACCTCGAGGAAGGTATTAGGAGTTGGCTAGAGTTCAAAAGTATGTTCTTGAACGATTCACTGTGAATAAGAAAGAATATGCTCCTATTGAACGTCTCCAAGACATGAGGCAACAATCCGAGAAGACATTGAAGAGTTTTTTTACACTCTCTTTTGGAGGGATGTATAGAACCAGACCCCACCAGCTACGACCCCTTGTTGGAAATGATGAGACGTGAGATTATCAATGAGAAGTTGATTGATCACCGAAATAGAGCCAATTCTTCAACCCCCATAGAGATAGCGTGGAAGATGACCCACCTCTTACCTAATGGATCACCTATGGAATCAGACTGGTAATGAAGTTCCCAATTCTGGACAGGCACTTCCCACAGCCACATTGAACGCGGTGCCCATGGTGGCCTATGAGAAAATGACCCTTGAAACCAATATGAGGTAAACTAGATCCGGACAACGTGCCCCCAAAGAGGGGGAGATTGAGGGCTGGTTTCGGAAGAACACGCCTCACTATTGTAATTATCATCATTCTTTCAGTCATGAGACAATAGACTGTAGAGACATAGCCTAATACTCTGGGCAGGTGAACACATGAAACAACCAAAGAAATGATCGTCCCCTAGGGACATGTCCTTGACTAGTCAGGATAAGAGGACTAGGCATGAAGAGGCTAGACTCTCTCATCGTGAGCCATTCCCATGGAAAAGGGAATGCGTTAGAGAAAGGCCTAGGAAAGCACAGCAACAACGTAGGAATTCCCCGGCCATTATGGAAGACGCTTCTATCCGTGAAATCGATACGATTTTTGGAGGACCTTACGTTGGAGGCAATACAAGGAACTCACAAAGGAACTATT
Source organism: Fraxinus cuspidata (assembly GCA_903798385.1). Classification (NCBI taxonomy): domain Eukaryota; kingdom Viridiplantae; phylum Streptophyta; class Magnoliopsida; order Lamiales; family Oleaceae; genus Fraxinus; species Fraxinus cuspidata. The sequence continues at coordinate 20,723 of CAIGRP010097969.1, forward strand.
TTAGAGAAGCTAAGGACCCTGCAATGACTATCTACATAGTGGGAAGTAGTTCCCAAAGGTAGTTACAACCCATTGCCTTCACTCAGGAAGATGCCGAGGGTCTATGCTTCCCTTATTGTGTTGTCCTCGTGGTAAGGGCCATTGTGGCCCATAATGGGTTGAAGCGGATGCTGGTTGATAATGGTAGGTCTATCAACATCTTTTTTGGGCTCCTTTTGATAAGATAATCGTTGATAATAAAAGTAACCCATATCACAACCCCCTTGTACGATTTTACCAGTGATAGCATCATCCCAAGGGGAAAAATAACCATTGTTGTGGAAATAGGAGAGCCACCCTAGATAGCTTTAAACTTCATGGAATTTTTGGTAGTAGATAGCAGGTCAACCTACCACGGGATGCTAGCTAGACTTACCTTAAAGGACTTATGGGCTGTCACCTCCATTCGCAACCTATCCATGAAATTCTCTACTGAACATGGGATTGCCACAAATAATGGTGACCAAAAAGGAGTAAGAGAATGCTACATGAACTCAATAAGAAAAGTTGAACCCAGGGGTGTCAACGTGGTGCTAATGGATGTTGATATGGTGGACATCCCAGGAGACCAAATTTTCGATCTAAAAGACGTCGAAATGACGGATATCCTTGAGTAAGTAGCCATTATTAATGAATTGGACCCTCGTATTGTTGAGTCTGAATACCGAGCATCACCAGTCGAGGAGCTAAAAAGCTTTTCGATGGATCCTTAAGACCCCACCAAGGCACTTCATGTGGGAAACGACCTACCATTAGAGACCAAAGAGAGACTCAAGGATATTTTTGTATAAATTTTGATGTCTTTGCATGAAGACATGAGGACATGGTAGGCATTGACCCGAAGGTCAGTTGTCCCTACCTGAAATTGATCCTAAAGTTGTCCCGCATAAGCAGAAAAGAAGGGCCCTCAACCCATAAAGATATGATGTCGTGAGGGTGGAAGTACAAAAGTTGATAAAGAAACACAATGGTAAATAGAGGGTGTTCATAGATTTCTCCAACCTTAAATAAGCTTGTCCAAAAGATAGTTTCCCCTTCCAAAGATAGACCAACTTATGGACTCTACTGCTGGGCATGAGCTTTTTAGATTTATGGATGCCTATTCAGGCTATAATCAAATCTCCACGCACCTAGCAGATAAGAAAAACACATCTTTCATCACTGACGGAGGTTTTTATTGTTACAAGATAATGTCCTTCGGGCTAAAAAATGCTACATACCAGTGACTTGTTAACAAAATGTTTGCCAACCTTATGGGTAACATGCTTGTGAAAAGCTCGAAGGCGGATGACCATGTGAGGCACCTGGATAAAACTTTCCAAAATTTATGAAGGTAAAGAATGAGGTTGAACCCCCTCAAGTGTGCGTTCAGTTCAGTGTTGCCTTAGGTAAATTCTTGGGATACATGGTTAACCAAAGGGGTATAGAAGTAAATCCAGAAAAGATTCGTGTTTTGGTGGAGATGAGGTCTGCACAAAAATCAAAGGAAGTGCAAAGCTTAATCGGGTGTGTGGCAACTTTAAGCCATTTCGTTTCGAAGGCCATCGATAATTGCCTCCCATTATTTAAGATCTTGAAAAGGGTAGTTCCAATGAACGGAGAATTGTGAAGAGGCCTTCAAGGGACTAAAAAAGCTCTTAGGATAGGCTCCCTTCTCTCAAAACCCAAGTCTAAAGAGGTTTTGCAACTCTATTTTTCTGTTTCTAATGAAACCGTTAGCGCAGTTTTCGTAAGAGAAGAAGATACCCTTTAGTTTCCTATTCATTATGGGAGTAAGGCACTTCT
>CAIGRP010097970.1:0-30847 GCA_903798385.1 Fraxinus cuspidata
AGTGACCCACAATCGTCCTCTTAACGATCTCGTTTCATTTAATTTTTGTCTTGTGGGTTGATTTTTTGTCAATTCCACCATTAAAATATGTTCATAATTTATATTGCTTTGCGAGATTCAATATAGATTAACAAATAGTAATATTAAAATAGGGTCCTACAATTGAATAAAGATATCATTATGATTTCTGAAATCGTCACGTGATAATCGTTATGATTTATTCCATGTTTATATGTTCGTAATTTAGTTGGAAGATTAAGTTTATATGTATAGAATTGCTTGATCTTGAGAAACATCACTAGTTATAATTGGATCATTGATTTTCAACCTAGGCTAGAATTGGTAAATTTTGAGACTGTTGATTATTTGTTGCTGAATTCATAGTCGTCGTACTATTTGAATTCAAGGATTGTGGTTGGAATAGTAATTATATCTAGAGATAAATTATATTTGTAGCTCAAATAACAAGCAACACTAAGTCTTATAAGAGATAGAGATACTTCTATATTTAATTTTTTGTGCTATTCTAATTTTATCTTGCATTTTATCTATTCTCATCCTTGATATCTATACTTGGGTCATAGGTTAAAAATTTGATTTATTTATCTCAAGAAAGAAAATTAGCACATAAGTAATATCCATTGTCAACATAAATAATCAATTGATTATTAAAGAGTAATTGTGGATTAAAATAAATTAATAATGATGAATTCAAGATCCTAGTGTCTTTTGTGATTTGACTAAATTTTAAGACATTTTTGTTTATTTTCATAGATAATTAGAACTAACTAAAATCAAAACCATTCTCAAAAATTTTAACTCTCTAATTTGAATTACAGCTATATTTAATTTAAGTAAACTAGGTATAAATAGTGGGGAAGATACTCTATTAATCACTTTATTACTTGTAACATACATCCACTCGTGGGATAAAATCGACAATAAATTTTTGGCATCATTACCTTCTAGTTGGTACTATTTTATTTACTTGTTGCGTTAGTTTATTTTAGATTTAATTTTAATTTTTTCTTTTCTTTTTCAACTTACCTACTTGTTTGTTTCATTGTTGTCAATGAACAAAGAGAAGCAAGGGAACAACAATAACTAGTGACATGCGTGTAGGAAATTTTATTCTCCGAATATGATTAAAATGACTTGTTCGTGGGATTATTTTTGATGTATGACAATCCTATTGTAAATAGGATCAGGGTTATATATTTATAATAAGATATCTAGTTTTAGTAAGTTTTATCTTCTTATTCTAATATTTTGTTTAAAATATAATTTCTTTTCTTTATTGATTAGAATATGATTTCTAATTAGATTAACATTTTAGTTTATTTTCTTTTAGAATTTAGTTCCTTATATTAATATGATTAGTGAATAATTTTGCCTATAAATACAATGATATTGTACATTTTTCAATAATAATCAATTATTATTCAATATACACAAGACATGATTGTGCAAATATCATTCTTATTTATTACATAATTCTTATTACAAGAATTTCACAAAACGCTTCCGCACCAATTTTTATAGACATCAAAACTTTGTAATAGAAAATATTATAATGAATTAACAGTTTGAACATAATTATACAGTATCATTATTTTAAATAAAAAATAGAAGATATATTAAGTTATCAATATAATATTTCGTCAACACCAGAATTCAGTCTCTTATCAACTTTGGATTTAATACATTTTTTGGTTCGATTTTGGACCTAATGAGGGAACTAGTCTTTTCAAAAGGGGGAGGAGATAGGGTTCAGAAAAAAAAATAAAAATAAAAATAGAGAGAAAAATAACGAAATAATTCACGAAGCTTAGGGTTTCAAAATTTTTACAAGAACGAGACGGATCCGGATTTTCTATAAAATCTGATAACTAAATTAAAGAAAAGCTTGAGGGCCACGCTGAACATGTGGATTGTTCATGATACGCATCCTACCTGTGAAGGCAGTCCTTCTTTAGAAAAATACTTGGCAAGATATAAAGTCGGAAGAGGATAACAACATACACGTACCAATTTTGTCATGTGAAAACCTTGAGCAAGAGTAGATCTAACACTTCCATCTAGAGGAAATTAGAATCGGAACAAAGAAAATGGATTTAGATAACAGCAAATAAAAGGTTATTCACCACCCACATCTCGATAACAAAAGATGCTTCTTGTCAATTGTTATGAAGTTAGCTCCAAAGCGAGTTCTCAGATCCTGCGTGCCATTGAATAAACGACTTTGAGTAAGTAAACAATTAATTGAGATAAACGATGATAACCTAATTTTGAACCTTGATTTTGATTACAAAGTTTTGATTTTCAATTGATGTTTGTAAATTATTTTTCCTTCTTTTCTTCATGCTTTGAATTACTTAATCACTTATTCATCGATTTTGAATGGTAATTATGTTAAGAAGTGAGTTATTTGTTTAGACCACATAGTAAAATTCAGAAATTTGAAAAAAAAGAAAAAGGTAAAGATACATTTTTATTGTTCTCCTTGTTATTAATTAAATTGTTGGTGATTGATTGCTCCTCATTACGCTTACCCTGATTCACGTAGAGATATAATGAGTTGACTTAATTGAGTAGGATTGATTTGAACTCGAGAGAGATTAATTAATTAACTTAGAATAATTCGACCGAGTAAAAATAAATAATTCTTAACAAAATTTAGTGATTGAGATTAAGAGATAGATGTGGTGAACTCGTGAATCCTAATACTTTAACTCGCATCATACAAAACTCCATAGCTTTTCCACTTACTTATCATCGAATTTTGAATAGTATTTTTTACTAACTTTTCAAGTTAAAAGCTATTTTTCAAGTTTAAATATTATTTTAAAAGCATTTTTATGTTTGATCAAAATATTGCATTAGAATGACTTTCAATGCACAAAATTGTTTTTAATGTATGGAAAGATTTTGAGTTTAAGCATTCATTGTTAAATATTAAGGTGTTAGTACATTTACACTTTTTCTAATAAATCAAGTCTTTGATGTTGTTATGAAGTTTGACTCTTGAATTCCTAAATGTGGACTTTGATCTTAATCTTCTTCATGGGTCCGATTTGTGATGATAACTTTTGATTTTTTGACGTCAATTGATCAATTTTTCATCGTATGCTTTTAAAAACTATAATCACTTAAATTCAACTTGTTAGTGAATAAGATTAACTTATTTGTTATAATTAAAATTTTAAGGTTATAATTAATCATAGATCAACAAGTATAACGTGATGACGAGACATGCTTATAGGAGATGTCTTCTCTAGGCAAAATCATAAAGTGATTGGAGCCCAAGTAAGTTTGAATGATCAAATAACATGTATATGGGAGATCTTATTATTCATGACGAATCCAAAGAATCAATGCCAACCACTGAAAATGAAAATAAGCCTGATCTCACCTTGTTTAGTTTACCTCTGGGAAAAAGAAAATGAAATTAAAGATTTCAATAAGAGTGATGAGAAATTATATTGACATATTTGGGATTGGGTATTGTTTGGGAAAGGTACTTTGAGAGTTGAAGTATATAATTTGATTCAAGTAGTATCGGTACAATTGAGAATGTTTAATACATACACTAAAAAGAAGGACATATGAGATGTGGAGTTCATGAAATTATTATTTATTCTTTTGTTTCATTAACTTGCTTCATCAAAAGCTAAATATTTTTTAATTTTTACAAAAAAAAAGTTAATGAATCACAAGAATGAAAGTAATTTTATGACACAAAATACAGTAATGCAGACTCTATCATACAAGATGTAGATTATTTTACAGGAAACCCATTATTTCCCACCTCCAAATTAAATTTCTACATGGTCCTCTATGTAACAATATGTAGTAGAAATCAAAATACAAGAGGAAAACTAAGAACTCGCGGAATAAGTGTCATATGATACTGCCTCTACGATAGTACTTGGTCTTCTATCACGCTATTTCAATTATACCTGAAAAGAGACAAGAAAAATAATTAACAATATAATCATGAGAGTGTAAACTAACTTATTTCTTTTGACCTTTGTAACCTAGTAAATAAACAAGAACTAAAATATTATGGAAATATTTTTTATATAAGCAAGTTGGGCAATGCCGACGGATCAGCTTGAATCATTTAAAAAGACAAAAAAACTAAATTAATTTGTTTTAATTTTTTATATAATTTTTTTAAAACATTTAATTTATTTTTGTCATAATCTTTTAGCTCAAGGTCGGTTAGGCAAATTGTTGTTAAACGACATTCCTGGACAATGATGTTAGATAATTATTACTCGTCGGTATCGACCAAATGATTGAAGTGAAATATCGACACTTCAAATGGAACAACTCGAGCCTATAACTATTTTGAATCATTCGAAGTATCCTAATTCAATTAGAGCTGCTCGTAGCTTGATCCCTAACTCCTTGGATGACTTTTGGTACTTAAGCCCATTTATTGATAAACTATTGTTTCCTTTTCGGCTTGGATCATTACTTAACCTGAAAGCTTATTTTAACTATTATATATTGGTAGCCTTTGCTTTTTGTTAAGACTTGTTATCGTCCTACAATAACCTGGTTGGCCTCTTTGCTTCGTTGTTTCTTTGCAACTTGTTTTTTCCTCATTCTTTCTTAGCCTTTGTGGCTGCCGCATGTGTGGCTGCAATAACCTCTCATTTTGCGTCCTAAGTGAGTAATCCGAAAATCAAACGGAGTGGGTGAGGGTTATAGGTGTGTTTTGGGTTGTTCATTAGTGGTGTTGATCGGTTGGATTTGAAACTGAGCCCAGAAAAGCCTTTGGTGATCAATCTTTCGCTTACATCTGGTATCAGAGCCGATGATGTGACTTTCCTGGCCAAAAATCCAACCAAAAACGTACTCGATTGAAAAATCCCCAAAAGCCATGTTGTGCAGGCGGCAACGCGTCTGGCAGTTTCTAGAGGAGTTTTCTTTAGGCAAAACTTTTCTAACGTGATTTCTATCAAATTGGTATTAGTTTTCTATTTCATGTTATAAGACGATTTTGGATGGTTTACCCTTGGAAGCTTAGCTTGCGATTATTGATCAATCGCGTTTGTACATTTGCTGAAACTTTAAGGTGAAAAGTGGTATCCCTAAAGTAGTAGATTCACTTTTCTCGTTATTTATGGAATTCAGACGTGGTCCACTATGGTAAATTGACTTATCTCATTTAAATTTCAATATTAACGCATCATAATGTGGGGTGACAACATGATTGGAGTTATCGTGTGGGGTAACAATTGCTTGTGCCAGAAAATAGGAACTACTTGCTCTTACGTGGTTGAAGTACTTGTTTGATAAAATCACTTTATTATCTTTTTAATATATTGTGTTTAAAACTATTTGGTTGACATATCTGTTTTTGCTGTATCGTTTATTACATTAAAATACCTAAATTTTACCCATTTAAACATTCCCTTGATCTGAGATTGCAAATCTTACGAAAGTTTGGGAATCTAGAATGGTATATATTGCATGTGACCCTAGGCTTAATTGTGATTCTGTACATTTTTTATTGATTCGTGAAAATGACAACTCACATTTTTAGTTTAGGACTTTTTAAAGAAAAAAATGTGATTTTTCATTCTCACAACAAAAGATAAGATGTTTTTGTTCAACAAAAAGTTTCAAAACCCATTGAAGGTAATTTTTTTGCTTATTTTTCAAAAGAACAAAAATAAGAAGCTGCTGAGATTGCTTATACTTCAATCATTTTGCACTTATTTGAAGTTGTTTTGATAAAACTAGATCAACTTAAAATCACTAAAAAACTTTAGAAAAAATTGAAGAACTTGTATTTTGCTTAAATTTACTCTGAACAAGCTTTACTTACTTAAACCTTTTTTTAGTTTTAAAACAGATCCTTCCAATGATTTTGACGATAATTTAGACGTGATTAACAAACTAATTCAAGATATTGTTAACTGTGAAAAAACGGTATTTGAAACCTACAAAGCTATAATTTTACATAACTCTATGCGACACTTAAAAGGAAGTTAAAAATGCGATTAAGTATGATAGGGACACCTTGACGTCTGAAATTATTATTGACTCACTTAGAAGTAAGGAGATGAAGACTAAAACTAAAAAACATAATAAGAAAGACAGAGAGATTCAAATGGTGAGGGGTAGAACTCAATTTAAACAAAATAGTCGTAATGGATTTCAAAGTAGTGGCAAGTCAAGTATCAATGGAGGTAAAAAGAAGGGCAATGGTAGATTTAGATCGAAGCCTATGACCAAGGTTAAGAAATACTATAGTTGTGGGAACACGGGGTATTTTACAAAAGATTGTTATAAAGACAAGGGAAAGCTATAGGGTAAAAAGAGAGATGAAGAAAATGTGTTGTCTTCTACTTCCAATGTCGATGATGGTGATTTTTTCTTTTCTTTTCATAGTAGGAATCTTTTATTTCTAAATATTGGGTTAAATTTAAGAATCTCCAATTTTATCAAAATCTCCCAATCGCAACATTCTTTGACATCCATTTTTGCACCCCTTTTGTCGGCAGTTTCCAAGGTCCCATATCAATTTTAATTGACATGAATCATATTCAAAGATTCATTAAACATGACTCTCCAATTTAAATTTTTGAATTTTTATCTCTATTCATTTTTCCATTGGCCACAAAATTCGTCTTGGCCCCTTCACAACCTTTAGCAATAGTAGAAGAATTACCTATAGCACCTCCAAAGCAGCACCTCCAACTGAAACTGGTTTTCCTATTAGACTATACAAATTACCAATATTTTTTCCTCTCTTTATCTTCATTGAATTTTTCTTCACATTCATCATACTTGTGAGTACAGAATACTCATAACTTAATATGTCTAGAACTCCCAATAATATCAAACTTTACCTCAATCTTAGCGCACATAACACTTGCTGGTCTTCTTATCACTCCATCAAACATCTTCACCTTTAAAATAATTATAGTCCTCACTTCAAGTTTCTTATTATTAGACATCATAAAATTCTGCATATCACATGCCTTTTATCCTTAAAACCACTTGTGTATGCACATACGATATACACATCTAGAAACTGAAATGTTTCTAAATGGGGGCCCTCAAAATTGGGGTTCAACATTTTCTTAGAAACCAAAATCCAAGATTTACTTGAAAAATAATATTAGAGGAAATCGCACCCTATGTCATTTTTTTATTGGCATTTACAAAAATGTCAAATTTAAATAATTTTTGACAAAATGTCATTTTAAGACTATTTTGACCCTCAAAAAAGTTTTATTACTTTGGATGTCTTTAAGTAAAGATGATTTGACTAGATGTTAAAATGGTACAAAAAGTGGAAAACATCACATCCAATTTACCCATCCCCACTACCGTCAAAATTTGAAAAATAGGGAAAAGATTATCCTTAAAACTAAAATCAGTTCACACAATTCAAACACCCGAAATTCCCTTTGTCGCTCTATATCATTCGTCATTTCCGATCGCTGACGACTCCATGGTATTTTCGTCGAGGTTCTACGAAATCTTGTAAAAGTTCGTTGTAGTGAATTTAGTTCGACTGTTCCATTTAGTTTGTATATATATTATGGAACCTAATTGTCCTCTCTCTATCTCCATTTCTAGAAAATTCGGCATCAAAATTTCGAAAAGCCCATAACTAAAAATCAGGCCCAGAGATCGAAGGCTTACGAGAAATTAAAGATAAACAATAGTAGAATTGTATGTATTATTCTGTTATATCTTTTATTACTCATTATTTGATGTATGTAAGACTAGACAAATGATGCTACTTATTAAGTGAGAACGATGCAATTTCTTGGAATTTGATCAATCCCAGATGAATTCTCTATTCACTGATTCACATACACGTTCATACACATGTTTTTTTCGTCGATTTTCGTATCCACATGTCAATTTAACTTATGTACATTTTGGTTATTTGAATTTTATGATTCGGGATGTTTGGAAACAAAAGCATTTTATACATTTTAATGGGAAATTTGGACTTATCAAGTTTGTCCTCACCTAACCCTTCTTCTTGTGGAGCACCACTTTTAACTATTGATCCTGACAGTTATGAAATAATTTGTCGAGAAAAAATTGTCGTTATTGACAGAACAAATTGTCTTTCTTGACGGTTAGTTCGGGAATTCCAACAATAGTAAAATTGTGTCGATAGTTTCGTATGCCAAATTTGGTTCAGCTGATGTTCTCTGTGTTTTATAAATTAATTGAGTGATATATCATCATCTAAACTTTGTTATTTTTTGATGTTACTTGTTTATGCCGATGAATTTCAAATTTCTTTTAGCTGAAGAAGATCAATTGCACGAATAAATTTCGCAATGCAGTAATATGAAATACATCAAAACTGTGATTGAGAAATAATTTTCAAAATTCCTGTCTAGGATTCCTTGCAAATTTTCTAGAGATTCAGTTCTCCACCCAAAAACTTTTATTCCGTAGGTACAAAGCGCTAAGAAGAATGAGTTGTGGTTCAACATTAAAGGCCACTTCACGCGGTTTGGATTGCAATAGTACGCTATTGTGACAGGATTGAAATGTGAGAGTATGCCCAATGGCAATGATTTTGAGAATGCCGTAGAAAAAACTAGATTGAAGGAAAAATACTTCAAATGCAGTGACTGTGTTTCCAGCTCTGAACTTGAGAAAACATTTCTTCATCCATTGACTACACATGCCAATCGTTACAAGCTTGGGTTGGCTTTAACAGTTGAGGGAGTTTTCCTTGCCCTCGATAAGAACGAAGGTATTGATATGAGCACATTGTCCATAGTTGACAATCTGGACATGTTTTTTGATTACCCATGGGTAAAGTGGGATTTCAGCATGTGATGAAGACTTTCCATTGAGGTTGGTTGAAGAAGTTGGGTCTGCAAGAGCCAAGAATGGCAAGGAAATTACTTATACTATTTACGGATTCCCAATCATTGTTTATGTTTAATATTATTTTTTCGCAAGTTGTGTTTATTTTAATATACACTTTAACGGTATTACAGTTGAAGAACACTAAGAACTTGTACTCAAATTTTTTACGCTAGATGTGGGCGTTCGAGGTGGTGCCCAAAATCAGGGAAAGGTTCTGTGAGAGACTTGGATATAATTTTTCAAGGATCTTAAACTGGACAACCACTAAATCGTGCCTCAGTTGGATGACATTGCTGGAGATATGGTTGAGGCACAGTTTCACGTCTAGAATGATGACACTGATGACAACGGTGGATGATCGACGAGAGCCTCCAACGATGAAAGGTCAAGTGAAGCAAGAGCGGTGATGATGAGTTTGGTGATGATAATAATGGAGGTACAAATGATGGAAAGTCTGAGGACAACGAAAGTGGTAATGTCAACGAAATTGGTGATAAAAGTGAATAAATTCATATGAGTGGCGAACCTATGCTTACACTGATACAGGATAACACTGGTATTGGTACGTGCGCCTTCAACACAACACACGATCCTATTTGTCATGGCCAATTTCATTTCCCATCTACCTCCCAAACTGAAACCACAAGTTCAAATAGTGCCCTAACAAGGGAAGACGAGTCGATGATGAAGAGAACTTTTCGAATTTCCCACTACCCGAGGTCATTGTAATTAGTTCGGATGATGAAGAAGATGTGAATGAAAATGAGATCTCCAATTTCGAAGACGCTTGAAGTGGGGGAAGAATATTTTAGTTATTAAAGTGCACGAAGAATGTTTCAATTATCGTCTGCGTATGTTGAAATTATCTTTTGTTTACTATGTTCTACGTGTAAGTTTGTATTTTTGTGCCTTCGATTAATCGTATTTTGCTTGAGGTTGGTCGAGTATAGTACACGCATGTGACAAACTGTCAAGAAAATCAGAGCGCATTTGTAAAGACCAGCTGTTCACACTTATGTACTATTTCACATGTAGGTCCATAGAAATGCATTGCAAATTTGCTTTGTCTCCAAAATAAATGTGCAATGGTAATATAACCGAAATGAGAATCGAACATCAACAATGAATGTTGTCATTGCATGTACAAAATACAACCAAAACTAGTAAAAGTCATTCAAGATGACACATTTAATGTTGAGCGGTACTCGTACGTGTTATGGATCTTTTAATCCACATAGGTTGAGAGAATTAAAATAATAATAGAGGATTATGTCATGGACTTAGGATTTGTAGTAGTTTATCAGTTAAATATGTTTTAGTGACCAGTCAAGTGAGTATGGTTGGTGATAAAAGGAGATATGTGTTCTCGAGGTACGAGCTACATGAAATGAGATAGGATAATTGTGGTGAGACCTTTTCATGGGGCCATTTATGCATTGGCTGTATATGTTGGCCATTTTAATTGATTAATTTGGTGTTAGTCTGTTGTTCGTTGCTTGGTGAATATGTTTGAAAAGATCTATTTGTTATCATATGTTATATTTTCATCACACGTTTATTTACTTTTGATTAATCACGGTGATTATTTGCTTCTACTTGACTGTTCTTGGCTTTAACCCCAGTGAGTGTATGGAGTAGGTATGATATGTGTTTCAATTTCAAGACATGACATAAGGTTTGTGATTTAAATTTTAGTAGTTACCTTGATTATGCAGGTTAAACTTTGTATTGTTTGATTGCAGGTTGCTTGTGTATCAAGGTGGAGATTTTTTCATACCCATAAATCTTGGCCAATGATATTAAATGGTTCGATTATATTTCAAAGGCCTCGATCGATTGGTGAGTTAATTATCGACAACTATGTCTAAAGACTCAACTTGAAAACAACGTAGATCGTTAGAAGCAGCTTAATTTATTAATGTTGCTCGCAGTTCAAATATTCACTTATTGGAGGGCTCTAATAGTATTGGCCCAAATTGGTTACCTAACCTACTATTACATATTGCCTCATATTTCATTGATGTATCGGTGTGTGATTTTTGCATATAGAAAAACATGTGTATGTTGCTAGAAGAAAATGGTGGCTGCCTTTTATTATTTCTCCTTCTTCATGCCTTCTTCCATCGTTTTCCCTTGCCTTTGTGGCTGTAAATCACCACTATTTTCCTGTCCTTTATGGGTGAGAATAAGAAGCAACCGAAGTGGATAGATTTGTTGTGGGTTGTGGCGATTTTAGATTGGTTGTTGGTTGTGAATGGCAACGTGAAATTAAGTCTGAAAATTATCAAATCGAAGATCTTGGAGCAAGCTTCCGCAACATTATCTTTTCATGCCAAAGCTCTAAGGCAATGGTGGAGATAAGGAAAGTGAAATGTTTTAGTCTCCTCGATCACTAAGGAGGTGATCTACGAGAAAGCAGTAGAAGATTGTGTTCGTCTTCAATCTAGTAGCAATAGGTGTTTAAACTAGAACATTATAGACCGAATAGAAGGGATGGTAATGGATGTGGCTCGCAATGCACGTTGGAGATATAATACTTTCCAATTTGTGGATCTTTTTTTAATAATGTTTTAAAGTGGAAGTTTCCTACGTCTTGTACTGAGATCTAGATTTATTTTACAAACTCCATATAATGTCATTTGATGAAAGAATATTATATATTAAGCAACATTGATATGTGTTAAATTTACACTTATCTAAGTCAACAAAAGTGACTTTTCTTAGCATTATTGTTATAATTATATTTTCTTTTCTTCATTTATTTGAATTGAAAACATTGATGATTATCTTTTCTACAAAAATTATCAAAACAAGAATTTGAGTTTGTTTGCTGACACACACACACACGGGTTAGGCATTCCCGTCCCCCATTCCATCGAGTATTTTTATTATCTTGTGCCACTCCTATACTTGTTTAAAGCGGGTCGGACAGGGTCGGGTGGGGTGTCTACTTCCCCATTTATTTTTTTATTTTATTTTTTGCTTTTATCTTTTATATCTTTAGGTAGTGAATATTATTACTTTTTTCCGAATTTGTTAAGAACTTATTCTCTTTAAAAATGACGATAAATATTTTTTTATTTGATAAAAACTTAAATTTGAAATTAACTTTAAATAAGACGAATTGCGGAGTGGGGACCATTTCTTATACTCGCTTCGAGACAACGACTCCCATCTTATCCCCCTCTCGCCTAATTTACCCGATTAGGCGGGTAATTCTCATTCCATTTGGGGGCAAGGCCATGAATATCGGGCTGAACAATTTTTTTACCATCCCTAAATGATGTATAGTGTTAAAATAAATAAATTTAATAAGAACAATATTGGAATGTGACGTGGATGAAAAAAAATAATTGTTTAAAATTTTAATAGAGATAGATATAGAATGAGATGAATATATAATAATGGTGGATGTAAATAGCGGTTTCCAATAGAATTATTGAAAAAGAAAGCTAGTGGCAGATTGAAACTTAGAACAAACATAAAGGCAAAAGCGGGACACTAAAAAGGGACAGATGCGGACGACAAACGGCAAATTCAAGAAAATAGAATAATAATTCTAGTTTTTTGGTACAAAAAATTCATCATGACTTTTAACAAGAATTTTGAAATTAATCACGTTCTCTCGTCGAATGGCCAGGAGATTTACACTACACAAAGAAGGGCAATAGTAAGGAAATCGAGCGGTAATGTATGATTATAGTTAGTGCAATAAATAACATAGGCAATGATAAGAAACTGAGAGATAATTATGGGCTATGCTATCTCTATAGAATTCCTGGAGGTTAAAGCGTTCATATATTTGTAAATTTACTTAGAAAATATAGTAAATTTGGACATATAAATTGGATTAGTGTTACTCGAGAGATATCACTAGGTACAATACTTTAATTTGGTTGTTAGCACATATATAATGGGGTTGAATGAATTGAAATTAGATGAAAAGTAAACAACCTAGGTGAAATCGAAAATCCTAACTATCTAATCTCATAATTTTCTTAATCGTGTTAATTGAATTTTCATTTTAGTAAAACTTTAGTTACAAAATGCATTTTGATTTGATAATTGGTTACAATTTTACTTTAAATAGAAGCTAGGCTAGTTTGAAAATTTATAGTAAATATTAGTTTATGTGGGAACGATATTCAAAGCAATGATGCTACATGTGTATCATGGTTGACAACAAGTTTAATACTCTTCCATATAACATCAATAAACACCATTGATTTTAAATGCATCCATCCTATCACTACCTTGATTCCTTCCACCTAGGGGATATCATCATTGGTGTCAACCAAAAATGTACATCTTGCCTAATTATGTTTGGACTCATATCCACTGTATTATTTGCACACCACACACTTACAGAATTATGTAACAAGGTTTTAGTGCCATTGTTGGGGACTACTTTATTTGCTTTAGTTTGTTTTCATTAATTCTAGCTTTGATTTAAACTATTCTTCGTATTTTTTTTTCATTTTCATGTTTCCTTGCCTGCAATGTTTGAGAGTGGGTGATCTCGCACCCTTTGATCCAAAAATTGAACACACTTTTAAATGGAGAATTGAGCAATAAGAGGAACTCACATCACATGTTGAACAGGCATTGAGCAACAACGTGAACACTTTCAAATGAAGAATTGAGCAATAGCAGAACATAACATAACATAACATAGTATTGTAGCTGGAATAGGTTGAACTGCTAGTTTAAATTGATGAAGATAACATAACACTTGAGCAATTCATTACATCTCATGTTTCGCTAAACCAATTAAGCATTGTTTATCCTGAATTTGGGATATCAAACTTTCAATTGAGAATGAACATTATTCTACTGTTCCAAAACAGATTATATTTTTATGAGAAGTCCCATGAGAATCTACATAATCATTTCTCACACTTCTTGGACATCTACCATAACTATAATTTTTATGGAGTATTTGATAAAGCAATCAAATTGAGGCTCTTTCCACAAACACTTGGAGATGGAGCAAGAGGATGCTTGGATTCTCTACTAGGGAGAAGCATTAGGACCTATGATGATCTCATACATAAGTTCATCACAACATACTTTCCATTGTTGAAGGTAGCTAAATTAAGACACGAGATCTCCACATTTCAGCAAGCTGATTTAGAGAGTTTTCATGAAATGTAAGAAATCTTCAAGGACTTTTTTTAGAAAGTGACCTAATCATGGTAGTAAGAAATCTTTACAAGTTCAGTACTTCTACATCGAATTGAACCAAGCCTATCATACATCAATCGATTCAGTTTCAAATGAATCTAACATCACCCAATGAAGTTGAGTAGTTGTATGAGATAATGGCAGCCAACAATGCATTGTGGCCTTTTCAAAGAGCCACATACAAAAAGCCATTAGATATTCATGAAATAGATGTAATCTCCAAATCATTAACACGAATATTTTCTTTGGGAAAGAAGGTAACATACTACTTGACTTTGAAACATTTAGCAAATACAGTGCAAACCAAATTTTGGTTTGTAATATATGTGGGGGAGCACATAACAGTGAGGAATTCCCAATTACATCACAAGGGACAACGAAAGTTAACTATGCGTAGAATTATCAACTTAGCATAACAATGCATTTTCCCTAGTTTCCAATGGCAAGAGAAGAGAGCTTATATTTAAGATATATTGTGTAAAATCATATTGAAGACTAACCATTACATGGCAAAAACTGAAACAAATTTAGAAAGTCATTCAACATCAATTAAAAGGTTAGAAATTCAAATAGGTTAGTTGGCCTATGCTATCTCTAAAAGACCTTAGGGAACCTTACTTAGCAACACCAATACTAATCCGAATGAGCAAGTACCAGCTATAAGAGTTGTTGAAGATGAGCAAATAAATACCCCACAATCGAATGTAGTTACAAAACTAAGAGAATATATTCCTTCCATCCTTTTTCCCAAAGACTTCAAAGTGAACAAAGGAAGAGAGGATTAAAACAATCATAACACGAAGTGGAGAATATCTAGCTTAGGTTACAGTCAAACGACGAGTTGCAAAGACAAACAAATAGCTTACTATTAATGAGGAACAAGTGAATAAGTTTGATAAATCAACCGAGAAAAATTTGAAAGAGAATATGGACAACCCACAGGCTAAGGTGGCCTCTCCTGCTAGAAAATATGTACCTTCCATCTCATTTCTACAAAGATTGAAGAAACACGACCTAGACCATCAATTTGAGAAGTTCCTAGGCACGTTAAAGAAGCTCTACATCAACATATCGTTCATCGATGCAATTAGACAAATTCCAAGGTATGCACGATTCTTGGAAGACATGGAAAAATAAATAAAATAAAAAGAAGAAGAAAGCTTTCAAAATTTGAAATTATTGAATTCACTTTACCTATTTCAGTAGGAAAAGCTTGTTCTTCTAATGCTTTATGTGACAAAGTGCAACTATTAATTTAATTCATTTATCTGTATACATGAAATTGGTACTAGGACAAGTAAAAGAAACAATAGAGTCACTACAACTAGCCAATAAAAGCATCAAATATCCAAGAGGCAAGAGGCAAGGTTGATGATATACTAATCAAAACTTAAAAATTGATATTCCTATCTGACTTCATTGCTCTTGACATAGAAGAAGATCGGGATATTTCAATAATCATGGGTTGACCTCTCTTAGCAACCGATCGAACCTGATTGGCATGGACAAAAGAAAGTTGATCTTGATGGTGGAGGACCAACAAGGAATTTTTAAATTACATGACTTATCCTATCAGCCATTAGACCTTGAGGAGTACAAATGTATTGATGAAGATGATATAACTATTCAACACAGCTAGCATAAGAGAAAACCTAAATTTAGGAGAATTCTTGACGTAGATGAGAACGAAAATTCAAAATTTGGAGAACAAAAAGAGGATGGAAGGGTGAAAACTACAAGGAATGCAAGGTCGAAACATTCCGACTTGAGCCACCATGATTAATTCTTAGCTAAAGTCTAGCTTCAGATTATAAACCTAGAATTTAACTAGAAATGACCAATTTTTCTAACCCTCAATTCTTAAATTTTAGTTATTACATTGCATCATAAATTATACGATTGCATTTAGTAATTTGGAATGTTAGATTACTGTTTAGCTAAAACTTTTTGTTTTTAATTATTTTTAGAGTTGTCATCCTAACACCACAACAACAGCAAAAAATTAAGATAAAAAATAAAAATAAAAATTTGGTTGACCGTAGGTCACCGTAATTTCAAACCGCGGTGACATGTGGTCATTAAACATTTCCTGTTTGATGTGGTCAACCACAGTTCTTCATGATTTGATTGCGATCTAACATTAAAATAACAAAAGAAGAAAAAAACTGAAAAACTTTAAAACAAAAAAAAAAAAATTTGTTTGAAAAGTATATCTACTTTTATTTTATTTTTAACTTTAATAATTACTAAATTCAAAAATTCAAATTTCTCCCTCTTATTCTCCTTCATATATTAGAATTTCAAATTAACACAACCACCAAATTATTTCATCATCAATATTTTCAATGTTTAAAGATTATGAAAATTTTAAGTTTCACTTAAAAACAAATATGAGATTTTTTTTCTTTGAATTTTTCTAATTTTTTTATATTGATGCCAACACTTACCTAGCGAGTCAAAATTTTCTCTCTTTTTTTTATTTAATTTCTATGTATTTTAGTTTTATAATGTTATATTTAGGACAAATTAAGTTAAACGGTTAAAAAATTTGGTTTTCTTTTAATTTAATCTGCATGAAAAATATGTATGTGAATAATTTAGGTTTCATTTTGAGTAAAAAAGGGAAAACTTGATTGAAAAAAAAAAAATTATTATTATTATTATTATTATTATTATTATTATTATTATTATTATAATAATACATGCTTGTGCATGACTTAACTTGAACAAAATAATTCACATACAATGATGATATTGTACACATCCATGAGCAAACTTCGGATTAGTTAGTGTGGACACTCGAATTTTTAATTATTTATGAATCCCATGATTTTATTATTAGCTTTAGAACAATTCGAGTACATAATCGTTCTTGAATGCACTTATGGTTGACTATGAGTTGTGTGAATTAGCTATCTTTTAAGATTTGATCGGAGTATAGTAGGGTTACACATGATATCAAAACATTACCTAAACCATTTAAGATTTAATAAGATAGAGATAAAATCAAAATATTATCTCTACCATTTAAAATTTCAATTTATTTAAAAGAGAAAATTAAAGCATTATCTCATTTACATTTAATTAAATAAGATAAAGATAAAATCAAAATATAATTTCAACCCATTAAAACTTTAATTTAATTAAAAGAGATAAAATTAAAATATTATCTCATTTGTCTTTAAAATTAAATAAGATGTTAATAACCCAGCCTTAAGCCCAAAAGAAAAATATATAAAAGATGTGGGCTATCATCTTACATGATGGATTTTCGTGTAACTGACCAAGCTAAAATTTTAATCGTGTTTATTTTTAGAATTTGGCTATTTGTACACGGTGTTGTAACTTGGTGTACTTTCCCTCACAATTGGGGGGCCGCGTTGAAAAAAGTGCGGGCCCCTATTGTGAGGGGGTTGTACACCTTGGTGTACATGTAGCATCTCTATTATTTTAAGGCAGTTTAAAGCTAAACGAATAAGATTAGGCCTACGGGTACAAGTATTGCAATCTATCTTCATAACAATAAATTTTATCCGCGAAATTTACCTTGAGATTTCATGAAAAGTTGTGGATAGTTAGATCATATCTCTACCTCTCTCTCCCAAGTTGCCTCTTCGACTGAGTGATTGAACAATTGTACCTTCACTATGGGGATTAACTTATCCTTGAGTCCTTGGAAATTCTGATTAATGATCATAATTGGCACTTCTTTGTAGCTCAAAGGTCGCTATAACTCAATAGACTAAGCGTTGACTGTATGACTTGATTTAAGAACGTACTTTTTAAGTATTGACACATGGAAGACATCGTGTATAATTAAAAATTTTAGGGGTAAAGTAACAAATACGCGACACTCTCAATACGTTGTAAGACTTTAAACGAACCGATGAACCTTGGCCATAACTTACCCTTCTTGCCAAAACGTAACATTCCTTCCATTGGTACAACCTTGAGAAATACCTTGTCACATACCGAAAACTCTAATCTTCTTCGGTCAGCATAATTCTTTTGCCTATCTTGGTCAATTTTCATACTGGTTTGAATTTTCTCAATAACCTGCATTGTGTGTTCCATGATCTATGAACCCAAAATCTTTCTCTCACCAATCTCATCCCAATGAACTAACGATCTACACTTCCTTTCATATGGTGCCATGCCAATAGATGTATGATAGCTATTGTTGTATGTGAATTCGATCAAGGGTAAATGTTTCTCCTAATGTCCCCAAACTCAAGTACACAAGTTTGAAGCATATTGTCCAATGTTTGAATAGTTCGCTCAGACTACCCATCTGTCTAAGGGTGGAAAGTCGTACTAAATTTTATCTTAATCCTCATAGCTCTATTTAAACTTTTCCAGAAGTTCGATGTAAATCTTGGATCTCTATCTGCTACGAATGAAATGGGCACACTATGCAACATTACTATCTCATTCACATATAACTTCTTAGACTAATCCATCAAAAATGTCATCCGGACAGGCAAGAAATGAGCCGATTTGGTAAGTCGATGAACATGACAACAAAATCAATCAAGATATCCATGAAATACACAATTTCTGATATCTATAAAGACTCGGGAGTGTTAGTTAGCACAAATGGTATAAAAAAGAACTCGTAATGGCCATACTAAGTTCTAAAGACTATCTTCGAAATGTCACCCTCTTTGATTCTTAATTGATGATAACCAGATCTCAGGTTGATATTAGGGGCACCATTGCACCCTGAAATTGATCAACCAAGTCATTGGTCCTGGAAAGAGGATACTTATTCTCGATAGAGTTTTTTTTCAATTCCCTATAATTAATGCACATTCTCATCGAGCCATCCTTCTTCTTAACAAAAAGTACAGGCGTTTCCCATGGTGAAACACTAGGCTAAATAAATCATTTTTCTAACAATTCTTCTATTTGTGCCTTTAGTTGCTACAACTCTTTCGGTGCCATCCTATAAAGAGCTTTAGAGATGGGTGCAACCTTGGGAGTAAGATCGATTATGGACTCTACCTCCCGTTTTAACAGATTCTTTAGGAAAAACTTTCGAATATTCTCATATCACCCTAATATCATTAACTATCAATTTATTGTTTTCCTCTTTTTTTGTCAACGACGTCATGAATTCTATAAAATCTTCTGATTGTAAAATCTATCACGTTTTCAATGTAGAAATGACACAGGGTAAGAGTTAATTCTTAGTAATGGATAATCGAACTTTCTTTTATCATAGTATTAGCAAGACCACTTATTTCTCAAAGTAATAAATTTTTGTGTGGGCTCATGGATAACTTGCCAATCCCAATAATCATGCCAAATTCATTCATAGCTATACATACAACTCCATTTCTAATTATCTACAATCAATTTCTATCCTTGCCATTTAACTCTGTGATCAGTGTTCAATATATTCCCTTTTGCCATTTAACTCTGTGATCAGTGTTCAATATATTCCCTTAGAGGATAGACAAGTAAAATGTACAAATTCAACCATCACACCCATATTATGTATGAACTTAAGGGATATAAACGAATGAGTTCCACCATAATCTATCAATACATAGGTTAGTAACTCAGATATGAGGATGTTACCTACCAAAACATTTTAATTCCAATCCTTCTCTTGCTCTGTAAGTGCAAAGATCATTGCCTGTCCCTTGGGCTTATAATTGCCTCCCCCATTCATGACCCTATTTTTGCTATGTATTTCCTTATTTATTTTGGACATTTTCATGTTTCTATTGTCCATTCCCAAGCTGTTTATTACTAGGGCAAAAAATGGCAATATTTCATCGTTTTCTACACTGAAATTATACATTCATCCCTAGAAGACAAGCTCCCTAATAGTACTTTTGGCACTTGCGACAAATTGGAATGCTCTTATTACCATCTTGAGACAAATCTCATTTACCATCTTTAAGAAGTTCTAATTTCCTTTGCCTTTACTATCCACCCACTTTCGTTTCTCAGACTATACTTTTTGTTACTTATTTTCTCCACTATCATGCTCCCTGAAATATGACAACTGTGATTTTGCTAACACTTCATGGTTAGTTCCTAGTTCAAGCATTATAACAGCCTTTCTCATATCATCCTTCAAATCTTGTTCGAAACGTCTCGCTTTCTCCCCTCTATATCTATAAAAGTAGGGACATAATCAAACAAGTTTTCAAACATCTAATCATATTCCGTTAATGGCAGCTGCCCAACATGATAAATTCTGCTTCATTTCGATTTCGATTCTTGAAAAAGAATTCCTTGAACTCAGCCCATGTACAGATATGATTGCGAACCCTTGACCTCGTGGTAGAGTCCTACCAACATCTAGATCTTTTTGCAGCATAAATGTTGCACATATAAACCTTCTTGGATCTAGGCAATCAATGAGTTCAAAGATCCTTTCTATACCTACCGGCCAGTCCTCTACTTCTAATAGGTCCATCTTGCCACCAAATGTCGGGGAATGTTATTTCTTGAACTCTTCCACAACTACAGCAGTGATTCTAGAGTTTGATAACATTATTTGAGGTGATTGAGATTGCGGTGGCATAGGCAGTGGTGTCGCCTATCAAAAAAGTGGTGGTGGCAGCACCATAGCTTGGGTAAAAGTTTGCATCATAAAGAGAAATTGTTCGACAAACTGTGGGTCAATCATAATAGGTTGAGGTTGTTCGAGTTGTTGGGATTATTCATTGCTATTGTTTGTTCTTCAACATCCGTGTTCCATAGCCTTGAATAAAAAATAATTAAGGAAATTGAAGACTCTCCCAAATTAAAAGTTTCTAACTTTAGAAGTTCCCAAAATAGAATTTATTTTCCTAAATTTAGAGCAATTTTATGGTTCGTAATATTGCTTTCATTCTATTAATTTGTATGACATGCAACTAAAAGCTTCCATGTGAGGAGGGGGTCACAATGGACCAATTAAGTTCCGAGCTTTCGTTAGACAGTTTAAATTTTTTTGATAAAATCTTTCAATTTTATGAACACAAATTCAGAAAAAAACTTAGAGGGTAGTATTCTTCAAAAAGAATTCCTTTAACTCATTCCATGTCTAGATATGACCGAGAACCCTAGACCTTGAGGTAGGGTGCCACAAACATCTAGTGTATTTTTGCAGCGTAAATGCTGCGCATATAACCCTTCTGGGATCTGGGCAATCAATGAGTTCAAAGATCGTGTATATACCTACCAGTCACTCCCCAGCTTCTAATGAATTTGTCTTGCCACCAAATGTCGATGAATGCTATTTCCTGAACTATTCCATAACTGTAGTAATGATTCTAGTGTTTGCTACACTTTCTGAGGCGATTGAGATTCGGGTGGTATAAGCGATGGTGTTGGCTGTCAAAAGGTGGTGGTGGCGGCACCATAGCTTGGGTAAAAGTTTGCATCATACGAGAAATTATTCAACAAATTGTAGGTCGACCGCAATATGTTGAGGCTTTTCTAGTTGTTGGGGTTATTCATTGCTATTGTTTGTTCTTCAACATCGAGGTGTCATTGCCTTGAATAAAAAATAATTAAAGAAATTGAAGACTCTCCTAATCTATAAATTTCCCAAATTAGAAGTTTTTAACTGTAGAAGTTCCCTAAAATAGAATTTACTTTCCTAAATTTAAAGTGAGTTTATGGTTCGTAATATTACTTTCATTTTATTAATTTGTATAACATGCAACTAAAAGCTTCTAGGTGAATAAAGGGTCACAATTGATCAATTAAGTTTCAAGTTCTCCTTAGACAGTTTAAGTCTTTTTGACAAAATTTTTCAATTTTACGAACACAAATTCAAAAAAACTCACAGGGTAGTATTATTTTTAAAGAATTCCTTTAACGCATCCCATGTCCAGATATGACCGCGAACCCTTTACTTCGTGGTAGAGTCCCACAAGCGTCTAGTGTCTTTTCGCAGCATAAATGTTACACATATAACCCTTCTGGGATCTAGGCAATCAATGAGTTCAGATCCTTTCCATACCTACTGGCTAGTCATCTACTTCTAATGGGTCCGTCTTGCCACCAAACGTCGGGGAATGTTATTTCCTGAACTGTACCACACTACAGTAGTGATTCTAGTATCTGCTACCACTTTCTGAGGCAATTGAGATTGTAGTGGCACAGGTGGTGGTGTCCATTGTAAAAAAGGTGGTGGTGCCGGCACCATAGCTTGGGTAAAAGTTTGCATCATAACAAGGAATTAAGACACGAAGAATGATGTAGTGAGATGGTGATTTGAAATCATTTGATTCTTAGTTCAAGAATAATAACTTATTTAAAGAAAATGTCCCCATACTGTTCACATAAACGAAATTTTTTGTATAAAAAACTAAATATTAAATGTCAAGAGAACCTATTTCAAACACGTGTTCTGATACAATTGTGGTGACTGAGTTCTCAAAATTCGAATGTCACTAAAATCATATCTTGAGCTCCATAGATAGTGTGAAATTCTCATATATAATGCTAATGTACTCTGGTTCAATCCTAGAACATACATAAAGGACTCCATAATCAATGTTTCAAAAACATAACATACGCATATAATCTCATAAAAATACGTATACATTAACCAGTATGTTGTGGGAATGATAAGAGAATTATGGAAATGTATTTGGGAATTCAACCCTTGACCTACGTGCTAATGAATATAGTATATTCATGTTTGTGCATAATTCAAATAGAACTGAATGTACTTGAAAATAGAACATATGATACATATTTATAGGGATCACTATATTTTGAGAGTTTTATTCCAATGCAACTTTGAATTTTAAAAATGATAAAATTTTATCATTATCTTAACCATATATTGGTTAATGAGATAAGATAATGAATTTAAAATAAAAGATGACATTATCTCAATAATTCTTTAAAATTTAATAAAATAGAGATAAAATCAAAATTTTATTTCAATCGTTTAAAATTTTATTTTATTTAGAAGAGATAAAATTAAAACATTATCTCATTTATCTTTGAAAGTTAAATAAGATAGCGATAAAATCAAAATATTGTCTCAACCATTTAAAATTCCAATTTAATTAAAAGATAAAAATAAATATTATCTCATTTCCAAAAGGACGAATAAAACAAAAGATGTGGGCTATCATTTTATCTAATAGACTTTCATGTAACTGACCAAGTTAAAATATTAATTGTGTCTATTTTTATAATAGGCCAAAGCTAAATTAATAAAATTAGGCCCACAGGTATGGGTATTACAAATTTAGCCCTATTCATGATCAATGTTTATGAGATAATTTATCAGGAAAGAAGGATGCCTACAATGTAAAGTGAAAACTACATTTGTAAACATAAAATATCCAAAAAATAGAAGAAATGACAAAATAAAAAGAAAAGTAAAGTATAACACACCAATGTGTTGAGGTAGTAGCAAAATAACTATAAGTACTACATATGTCCAACTAAGTCTTGGTCATCCATCAGGAATTGAAAGGCGATTGAGTGGTTGATGAAAACAAGACCTTTCTCATCGTTAGAATGCCTTTGGAGAATTTGAAAAACAAAGAGAGCAACACGAGTAGTAAGAGAATTTATTGAAATAACTGGGATTTGGTTTTGTTTGGGAAAAGAGACTTAGAAAGTTGAAATACATGACTTGATTTGAGTAACACTAGTGGAATTGAAAACGTTGAAATTCTTATATCGAGTTGAGTATAATTGCTTAGAGTCTATTAAGTATTTATTGTACTTTATTCGAGGACGAATAAATGTTTAATGTTTGGGTGATTTTGATAAGTGTTAGGTTTACACTTATCTAAGCCACCAAAAGTGGCTTTTATTTGTATTATTGTGAGTTTAATACTTAATTATTTATGTTTCTAGATTATGATAGGAGAACATTCGGAATCGGAGCAAATATTGATCAAGAAGGATGAAATTGAATAAAATCTGTAGCTACACTTTAGAAATTGAAGAGGGCATGATCTACACAAATAATGGTTCAAGGACTAAATTGCATCTTTTGAAAGAGTAGAGGCCTTCAAGACAAGCATCACATTAGATGGGCTTGAAAAATGGAAATTGAAATAGAATCAAATTCTAAATAAAATAGAATTCTTGAAAAAGAAAGCTGGTGGCCGGAAGGAAGTGGAATGAAAATCCAATTTGGGCCTTAGACCAAGGGAAAAGGACGGCAAGAGGATAGCTGGCGGCATATTGAAACTTAGAACAAACGTAAAGTCAGAAACGGAACAGTTGAAAGGGACGGACGCAGACTACACGGCAAATTAAAGAAAACAGAATAATAATTTCAGATTTTTTTGTACAAAAATTGTCGAGACATTGTGCAAGAACTTTGGAATTAATCACGTTCTGTCGTTGAATAACCAGGATATTTATAATACGCAAGAAAGGAAACGAAGTACAATTGTTGAGACTCGTATGGCAAAGATCAACAATAGGAGTCAATTTAATCTTGTTTGTTGTAGTTAAACTCGGTGGTGTCTTTTAACTTTTATATACTCTCTTATGTTAGAATGATGATGTAGTTTAGGATTTTTAATATTTGTTTAGTTCCAAAACTTCATGCGACTTTAATACTTATTAATTATTTATTGTGCCACTTTATTACTTATTACTTATTTATTGTGTATTTAATACTTCAATTGTTTGCACAACAATTGATTGATTTGGAGATAGTACGGAAACCAAGAGATATGTATGATTCTAGCTCACACAATAAATAATATAAGTATTATAAGAAATCGAGACATAATTATAGGCCATGCTCTCTATGCAAAACTCTTATAGGTTGAAACATTCATATGCGTGCGAATTTACATAAAGATATAATAAATTCGGACATATGAATAGAGTTAGTGTTACTCGAGAGAGATCACTAACTAAAATAGGTTAATTTGATTGTTGACACATATAAAACGGGGCTCAATGAATTGAAATTAGATTAATGTTACACAGCATTGGTGAAATTGGAAATCCTAACTAACGACCTATTCTCATAATCTTCTTAATCGTGTTAATTAGATTTTTTTTATATTTAATTTTAGTAAGAATTTAGTTACAAAACACATTTTGATTTGATAATGGTTGCCATTTTAACTTTAGTTGAAGTTAGGTTAGTTTGAAAATTTAGTCTACGTGGGAACGATATTCTGTCTCATATATCTACTTTATTACTAGCATGATCCGTACATTTACGAAATCCCACGAACAACCACTTTTAGTGTCCTAGACAACATCACTGCAAGACACGAGAAGTTATCTCCTACTGATGAAATATGATTTTGGCACTTCAGACTTATGACGTATTAACCTTAACAAAATTCCAAAATTGAAAGATGGTCCTCTATGTTGTTTTTTTAGATGTAGGATCTTTCTCAGATTGCGAGTTATGCTTGGAAGATTAGAAAACAAAGAATTCCGTTATTTGTAAAAGGATATAGAGTCGAAGATGTTGTAGTATTAGTAAATTCTGATAGATGCGGTCCTATTGTCATACCTGTAAGTGTTATGCCATAAGTCTAATTGACTTTGGACATAGACACTTTTAATATATATAATTGATGCATATTTATGGAAAGATCTATTATTTAATTGAATTAGTATTTTAAAAAAATTAAATAATAGAATCCGTAGATTCAAGTCTTGTTAATTTGTTAATCACAAAGAGTTGTTATTGTGGGATAGAAATTGCATATAACTGAATTTTAAATCATCCATGGTCATAAGTAATAACGAGATACGTATATCGTTATTACGGATAGACTATTACGTGTGACATTTCTTACTTGTGAAATACGTAATAGATCTCACAAGTTAAAGTGTCGTAACACTTAAATGAACACGTGAATATTTTGTTATAGAACAAAACATTGAAAACCCGTTAGGGAGATTCCACATGGATAACTATCTAAGTGTCAGTGGTTAATCTGTAATGTTTAGTAGTAGAATTGATCATTTGACTTAAGATCATCATAGTGCCTTATATGATGACAGTCATACTTTGGTGATATTGCTTTGCCAATGATCGCTAATACGGCATCATTCGGGTATGTCAAAAATCATGTGAAGGTTGTAAATGATCAATAAATGATTCGTCACTTTTAGATAGTAAAAGATTATAATCAATATTTCATTCAATTAAATTGATAATGAAATTGTTGGCCAATGTGAACTCATAAGTCGATAATGAGTTTTCAACTTATATTGACTTAATAGTGGGATGAAATATATGATCGATAATTGAGATTGACACACATCCATATCTCGTAATTGGTCATATCATATTGACAAATAGATTATAGTTTCAAGGTAAACGAACTAATTTGGTTTTGTCATACCATGTGACATTTTCGACACATGTATTACCCTAACACATTACTAGATATCAATTTGGGATGATAGATGTGAATTGGCGAAAAATTGAAAGGGGTATTTTAGTTTATAAATTTTGATTAGATCAAAATAATAATTTAAGTCGTCAGGTATTGTGATCGATAACCTGATGAGTCTCACACAAAAAGAGAGCCAGAATGATGAAATTCACCAATTAAATAATTAAGTTGCTTGTTAATGGGCTCGAATGAATTAATTGGATTCATTGACCGAATTTAATTAGTTGAATTAATTAAATATTGGATCGGGTTAAGTTTAAGAGGTGGGTTTAGCCCACTTGAACTTCTATTAATATGCTGCTAGTGTTTAAAAATACACACATCATTATTATTATTCTTGCTAGTACAAGAAAAGAGAAAAAACCTTAGTTCTCTTTCTTGTTCCCTGTATGGAATTCCATTGGAGGTTGGAATTGTATTGGAGGCGAGACCTCTAATGCAATTTGTGAAATTTCATGCACTCCCCTACAATTATGACAAGAGGGTGAGTTGCAATTTTATAATAAATGACCTCTTGTAATTTTTTAAATTGAAGGACTCGCTCTTAATTTTAAAATCGGGGTCAAAATGCAATTTCAAAATGGTTTTGAATTTATTATTAAAGGATTTCAAATTTTGAATTTCAAAAGGGTTTGACCCAAATTTTTAATTTTGACCTTAATTTAAATTTTATTTAAAATTGACAACTTTTATATTATCGTTAAAATTTGATTTTAACTTAAATATTAAACTTTGACTCTAAATTGAATTTTATTTTATTTAGGACTTTTATCGTATATTAAAATTTTAATTCAATTGGAATTAGAATTGGACTCGAATTTATTATTTAATTAAAATTTGATTTTCATTAAATTATCCACTCTAATATATTATTTAAATTAGAGTTGGATTCTAATTTGATATTTAATTGAAATTTAATTAAATTATCTCACCCAAAATTTTTTCTTGGAATTAGAGTTGGACCCTAATTTGATATTTAATTAGAATTTGAAATTAATTAAATAGTTCTACCCTATAATTGTGGAATTAGAGTTTGACTCTAATTCGGTATTTAATTAAAAATTGATGTTAATTAAATAAATATGCTAATTAAATTAATTGATTAATTTGATTAATTAATTATATAATTATTCCCGATCAATTTGTCTAAATTAGTTTAGACGACCTTTATTGCTAGAAACTTGAAATATGTTTGCATATAATATTATATATTATATAAGAAAACATTTATATGATGAATGTTATATTAGTGGATGATTATGTACTCGACCATGTGAATGTGTTGAATAGTTAGTTTTCTTATTGTTTTATGGGCCTACGAGTTCGTTGTAATTTTTTGGGCCCGTGTGTCCAATTATTTAGGTATGCGTGCCAACTAGTATATGATACATGTAGTAGCTTGACTAATTGAAGAAACAAGAAAATGAGGAGACCATAAAGATGGAACATTGTATGAATCAATTTAATACCCCTAGGAACTAATCAACTAGTCTCCCTTATGGCACTTGAAGACTAGATGGTAAAGTTCATAATCGTCCACACTATTATATGTATATTTATTTGCATGCTAAATGTATAATAAAATATACATAATTATTACGATGAGACATTTGCATGCAAAATCCCTCGTTAAAAATATTAAGTCATATTTATATTTTCCTTCATCATATTAGTGAAAAATCAGAGTTTTTAATCGATCTCAACTTGTTGAGTATACTCAAAGTTAGTCTATTAGGTATATATTTGACACTATGAAATATTAGATATTTCTAAATGATGAATTTGACTTAACTCAATTAGATAAATTTTAGAGACATGTTGAGCTCACACGTAAGATGTGTGAAGACAAAGAGTTGTCAGCTTAATGATTTGAGAGTTGTATGGAGATACAATTGATAATAGTATCTACCCAAATGTTTTATTAAGACTTGTTGAATACATCAGATGTTTTAATATAAAAAATGGGATCTCAGCCAACTGGAAATCAAGACTATTATATGTATATTTATTTGTATGCTAAATGTATAATAAAATATACATAATTATTACGATGAGACATTTGCATGCAAAATCACTCGTTAAAAATATTAAGTCATATTTATATTTTCCTTCATCATATTAGTGAAAAATCAGAGTTTTTAATCGATCTCAACTTGTTCAGTATACTCATAGTTAGTCTATTAGGTATATATTTGACACTATGAAATCTTACATATTTCTAAATGATGAATTTGACTTAACTCAATTAGATAAATTTTAGAGGCATGTTGAGCTCACACATAAGATGTGTGAAGACAAAGAGTTGTCAGCTTAATGATTTGAGAGTTGTATGGAGATGCAATTGATAATAGTATCTACCCAAACGTTTAATTAAAGCTTGTTGAGTACACTCAATGTTTTAATATAATAATTGAGATCTCAGGCCATTAGGAGTCAAGTATGGATTCCATTAATTTATATTGATGGGTCATAAATTTGAGTTAAACAGTAGGAATATAATTAATTTAATAAAAGACTATGTTAAATTAATTGATGTATTCCATATATTATTCTTTTACTTTTCCCAATTTATATTTATTGAATCATGAGTAAGCATACTTATTTGAGAGGCATATTGGATGCCAATAACCAAATCAAACTAAACCAAATTTTCTTGATTGGTATCGCAATCTTAGAATTGTTCTCAGGCAGGAAAAAATAGGTTATATCCTTGAGTAGCCCTTTCCATATACACGTGTTGATGACTAGATAAAGGAAGATGTGGCTGCTATAATAAACAAAGTGATGACGATAATACTGCAACATATGTGATGCTTGCGACTATATCATGTGAGTTACAAAAGCAACATGAGAGTATAGATACTAACACATGAACTAAGTATAGAATTGGTTCTGCAATTTCTGTCAGAAAGTTATTCATGACTAATTATGAATTTAACATTAATAAATTGGGAGACACACTCATTGAGTTGTTGAACATGCTTAAAATTCTTAAGCCCAATATCTAACTTTGTAATGGGCAAATCTTAGTCATAAATTCCTCTAGAAAAGTCTAAAGGATGCTTTAAGAAAACAATCAAGATGGCTAAGACAGTCAAAGCGAAAAAGGACAATACCAAATCTAATGACCCTTATTATCATTTTGAAATGATATGTAATTGGAAAAGAAACTGTAAGGCTTATGTCTACTTCATCAACTTCTTGGGTATTAGGTAACATATATGAATTTTATATTTGTATAAATATGCAGAAACTAAATAGAAGTAGATCACTGTAGAAATGAGAAATTGACCTGCACGTTGAAAATGAGCAAATATTGCTACTTTGTCTGTAGGAGCATACTTCTTGCCATTGCCTTTAAGCTTAGTATTAGAATTAGAGAAATGTTACTTTGTACCCACCATTACCAGATGATTAAATAAATTTCATGTTTGGACATGAATTATTTTAATATTAAGAACAATTGTTGTTCCTTTTTATTTTGACAAGATCTTAATGGTTATGGTAAATTATAAAATGAAATTTATATTCTAAATATTGAGTATTCTATAATGAGTATAGAAATTGAAAGGTATAAGATAATCTGAATAACACCAATATCTGGCATTGCAGATTTGATCACATAAATGAGAATGCAATTTCAAAATTGCATAAAAAAATTTATATTTGTGTCAAATGATTTTGAATCATTTGACAAATGCAAAACATGTCTGTTAGACATAATGACCAAATCCTCTTTTACTTTAAAAGGTGAAAATTTGTGCAATAATTAGGTCTAATACATAGTGATGTATCCTGACTCATATCAATCAATGCTAGATAAAGTCTCTCTTATCTCACCACATTTACTGATGACTACTTCAGAAATTGTCATATATATTTGATGAAATTCAAGCTTGAAACTCTTGAAATATTCAAGGGATTCAAGTNTGTATCCTGACTCATATCAATCAATTCTAGATAAAGTCTCTCTTATCTCACCACATTTACTGATGACTATTTCA
Organism: Fraxinus cuspidata; assembly: GCA_903798385.1. NCBI lineage: Eukaryota > Viridiplantae > Streptophyta > Magnoliopsida > Lamiales > Oleaceae > Fraxinus > Fraxinus cuspidata. The sequence continues at coordinate 30,425 of CAIGRP010097970.1, forward strand.
GAAATTGTCATATATATTTGATGAAATTCAAGCTTGAAACTCTTGAAATATTCAAGGGATTCAAGTTAGAAATAGAGAAACAAATATGTAAATGTATTCTCACACTAAGATCTGATCAATGTGGATACTATCTAAAAGAGAGAATTTAGATTATCTAAAAGAGAATGAGATTTTTTCGCAGTGGATTCATCCACATACACTACAAAATAATGGTGTATCTGAAAGGAGGAATTGTATACTATTAGATATAGTGCAATTAATAACAAGCCATGCAAACCTTCTAAAATCATTTTGAGGTCATGCACCGATTGTCACGTGCTACACACTAAATCTTGTCACATCTAAATCAGTTGACAAAACTTCATACGAGTTATGGAAATGCAGAAGGCCCAACTTATCTCATATGAAAGTTTGGGGTTGTGA
>CAIGRP010097971.1:0-44587 GCA_903798385.1 Fraxinus cuspidata
TGATTGAGAACCTAATGGGTCACACACGAAAGAGAATCAGAAGAATGAGATTTACCAATTAATTAATTGACAAGTGTTGGATAATTAATTAATTGGGTTGCTTATTAATAAGCCCAAATTAATTAATTGGATTAATTAGTTTATGGACCAAATTTAATTAATTTGATTAATTAAATATTGGACCGTGTTAAGTTTAATAGACGGGTCAAGCCCGTTTGGACTTATATTAATAGGATGTTAGGGTTTGAAAACTGTATGGAATAATTCATTATTCTTCCCAGCACAAGAAAAGAAAACCCAAACCGTCATTCTTGTTCTCTGTGTGGATTACCATTGGAGACTGGACAATTGGACAGCTTGGATTGCAGATCGTGATCATTGGAGTTCAAGAAAAAGCAAAGGAATTTGTGGAATTCATCAAAGGTATTAATTCTATTACAGTTTCTATCTAAACACAATGTAGATCCTTGTTGGGAATTAAATATTGTTTTAATTTCCGCTGCGCATGATTGATTCAGTTCCCAACACTGTCAATCATTGAAAACGCGCAACCCTTCAAATCATTGGCACACGTTATATCATACACAAAGGTTCTTCACCTTAGACTCATAATTTCAAATTTCAAAATTTAAAAGTCTATCACCTTCAAAAGAACACATCATCCCTTCGAAATGGGATTTAACCTCTTCAAGAGAGCCTCATTCCTACGAAATAAGACTAACCTCAACTCTGCATAACAGGACTGCAAAGAGCTTCATCCACACAAAATGGGACTATTTACTTCATAATTCATTCATCAGCTTATAAGCTTTGTCTACTTATGCCTTGCATAAATATTCATGATTGGACTTGTGGAACTATTCACACTCACTTAGTTTCGCCTCGGAATGAATACCATCAATTGCTCCACTATCTCGCTACTTCATCATTTATTGGGAACAAGATATGGTGACTTTGTTACTTCGCCATTTCCGCGTTGCTTCTCCAGCAATGCTACCATTTTACATGGATTTCAAAAATCATTCATCTCTTAGTGAGATGCCTATTGTTATTCCTCTCTTCGTCTGCTCTTACCCTGTGAGATTATTACACTTCATCAAAGTTCACCCCTTATATGAATACTCATGCTTGGACTAGAAGGATTATTGTTACACTTCGACCTAAGAGGTAGTCCATGTAGCAGCCAGCAAAGTAAAACAAAAGGCAACGCAAGATTTGCACCCTACTTCGCCTCATCCCTTCACATGTGCCCTTCGAGATCATTAGCAAAGCCCTAGTGGCCTTTTCCAAAATAATTACTTCCTAGAGGAAGAGTTTATTTCTATTGCAGTACATTTTTGAGGTAATTGACATCTTCTACATACATCGCCTCGATTAGGATATTCCATATGTCTAACACATTTTACAACCCTACAGTAGATCTGCTTAGTTAACTTTTTAGTCTGCATGCCTATGACAAAGGATGGCTATTTTTGAGCCTATGGTCGATGACCACATCCCTATGATAGCCAGGGATTGGCACCATTGCGCTTGACTAGTGAGTCGTTAGGATGAGACCACATGTCAAGCATCCAATGGACATAAGCTCTCATCTCTTGGTATAAATACTTAGTGACTTCCAAAGATAGTGTCATTATTGTGATCCAATGTTGAACACAAGATTGTTCTTGGGGTAATTTTCTTTCTTCAATCGCCACCCGTATTCTATCAATTATGTCTCTTCCATACCCAAATACTTTCTTCACCATTTAACTTAAGCGTCAAAGTTCCCACGACTATTGTAACCCATCGGAGATACACTCATGACCAATTTAATGTGATGTGAGTGTACAAGGAATATACACGTGGACGAAAGAGAAGTTGTAATATGTTGACGTGTGGTCCAATTGGATTTCTAGGTCAACAAATTCATGTAGTAGTCTTAAACAAATAACTTCGTCGGTGTCTATCTCGTAATAAAAATTTACTAAATACTACTGATACGACAACCCCAGAAACTATCGTGTGAAACTCTAATCCGTTGACTATATAGATTTCTTAATTTTTTTTTTCCTATTTCATCTATGATTGTTTTATTAATCCAGTATCTATCATTTTTGAATGGATTAAATCAAATTTTGTGTGGTATCAAGTGAAATGCTTTCTGCCCAAAATTTCCCTCGATCAATAAGAAATAAATCATGTTACTTCCCTTGCATTGCTATCAATAGGGTTTCCTACATAAAACTTTTCTCGATCTGAAGAACTAATACTGCAATGTTTAAGAGGACAACACTATCTATAATGCTATCAGTCTTGCTTATATTATTAATTTCAATTAAAATTACAATTGTTCAGTTCTTTTAAGAAGGAGCTAAATATGCAGGCCAAGATTCATCTTTGGACTTTGAACACTTCTACTGAAGCATAATGGCCTTAATTTTCTGACACCAGAGACTAAAGTTTCATTTGCTATCCCACACCTCTACATCAACTTTAGTAGTATCAATTTTATTATCAAAGTGGGTTAGATAACACAAAGATCACTAGTTGTGAACTAATCACAAAAGTATTACACACAGTATGATAAGATCACAGAAAATACAATTTACTCTTTCTAGTTATGCCTATTGTTTTCAAGAAAATTTGCTTACAGTCAGTAAACAAAATATTAAGCAGGTAGATATACTAAATATTTACCTACAAATCTTGTAAATCGAAATCTTTAAGGCATTTCAATAAATAACTTTAACAGTCTACAGTTTTATAGCAGTTATTTTCAGATAAAACACATATACATCAATATTTCCAAGTGTATCACAGTTCATTTAAGAATTTACAGTCACATAAACAATACAGTACCGAAATGGTAAAATATTTCAACACACTAAGAATCAATAAATTTTTATTGGCTCTTCCTCTGTTCATACCTTATTCCCTCGTATTCTAGGATTGAGAATCCTAGATAAAGGTAAATATAGAAGGGTTTTTAGAGGATAAAGGTAAATATAGAAGGGGTTTTAGAGGAGAGTATGTTGAATCGATGATTTTAATACTGAAATTTTCAAAATAGGGTAAGAGAATCGTTACCGAATATTTTGAGATTCCAAAAGAAAATATTAAATTTTCTCGAAGAATATCAACAGATCCTCACATATTTAGAGTTCATTAGGAATTGAAGCATCACAAATGAAAGAACAAAGACTAGATTGGCCTCAACTGGCTTTGATACCAGTATTCGACTCAACCAGCATCAAGAACATAAGATTTAATAACAAAATATTAAAACACAAGATTTTTTGGCCTAAGCGTCGGAAATTCAGTGACCACTTGAAACACATAATTTCCCGTTGAGCACCCATTAAGGATTATGCTTAAATCCACTAGTACAACCTCAAATCACATGGAAAAATTTAGATTACAAAAATTTTCAATTCAAAGAACACGAAGAACTCTTAAACAACGGTAAATGTCCTTTGATTCTCCGCAAGTGAACGGGATCGTGAACAAGTAATACAATAGTGTGTAGAGTGTCAAACCCACAAGGACTAAATATTCAATCAAGTTCAAATTAATAGTAACCTTGATCAAATAGCAAATAGATTTCGAATTTTTTATACTAATATCTAAATTATCATTTAAACAAGAAAGCAATTTAAATGATTTGATTTCAAATATGTAAAAGTATTGCTAAGATGTCGAATCCCCCTTGTTAATTCATTTTTAGCACAACGAATTAAAGTGACGATTTGTAATCAATCTTGTTGGTCAATGTTCCTAATTTAGTTGAAATTTATTCCCCTCATGTGACATTCCTATCTCTCGATAAAAGATGGGAGCATGATAAATAAATTAAACGATCTAGACACCTATGAAAACCATGTAAAGCATAGAGTTATATATGTATCCCCTATCCCAAACTTGTTCTTTTTTCACTCTTTTCCCAGTATATAATCTAAAGTTGAATTTTTCATTACTATCATCATCTTCTCTAATTCAGGTGGACTCTATTAATTGTAAGTCAACACATCAATAAACAAGGATTCTCCAATTCTTTGATTACTTTGACCTCTAGGACTAAACTAGACTAATAATCCCTCATCAAAAGTAGAGTCTTCTCAAATACGTGTTTGGGGCTTAATCAAATCATTTGGTGCTTCTTATTAATTTTTTTTTCATGTACTTGCTTTTTCCGATTTTCAAAAGTATTATTCTTTTTGCATTCTCTCTCTTAAACTTTCTAAATGACCAACGTAACATGATTTAAGCCGATGACTCACAAATCAAATGACTTTAGAGCAATAGGTTTTAAACACCCTTACATGCTTAATAACTCAAGTCAAAAAGGCTTCGAAGAGAATTTTCACATTTTAAAAGAAAATTATGCCTTGATCAGCGCAGTGCCCCTTATCAAATACCTATTCAAGAAAAACCGACCTCCAACTTAAGATTTTCGCAAAAGAATCTCCCGTTAATCTAAGACAATCCACATAAAAAATTTCAAACATGGAATCCCTATCCACATCCGTATCTTCTCACAACAGCAAAATCACTCACAAACTCTGCTAAATTTGATCTAAGGATAAGTAATTTAGTATATTGGGTAAAACATCTATGTCCAACTATATAAACCTGTCAATTATATGAATTGTTGATTGACTATCACAATATATTAAAATTGTTGGTACGAGTTTTGACCATTTCGAAGTATCCTCCACATTTATTTAGAGCTATAAATGCATATTCCATGGTAGATTTGGCTATACTTGTTTGTGTAGAGAATTTTTAAGATATAACTGCACCTCCCAATGTGAACACAAATCCACTTGTAGACTTTGAATTTTTTATATCAGATATCTAGTTTGCATCACTATATCCTTCAATGACTTTTGGATATCTGGTATAGTGAAGTCCATAACTACAAGTATGTCTTAAGTACCTTAATACTCTTATTATTCCTTTTCAATGGTCAGCTCCTGGATTACTCATTATCTACTATTACTAACTGTGTATGTTATGTTTAATCTTGTACAACTCATCAAGTATATCAAGCTTTCAATAATTCTAGAGTAAGAGATACTCTCACATTTAATTTTAGATAGATGCTGACTTGTATTTATCGATGTTCTAGCCACATCGGAATCATACTTTTTAAATTTTTCTAGAATTTTGTCCATATAATGTGACTAACTTATAATGAGTCTATATGATGTTCTTGAGATTTTAATTCCAACTATAACATCAGCTAAACCTATATCTTTCATTTCAAATCTCGAACTTGGATTTAATCATATTATCATTGCAACCAATAATAAGTATGTCATCAACATAAATACTTAATATGACATAACAATTTCGGTGTCTTTGATGTAAATGCATTTATCATACTCGTTGATCTTAAATCCACATTCCATCATGATATTATCAAAATTTTCATACCACTATTTGGGTACTTGTTTGAAACCATACAATGACTTCTTCAATTTACAAACTTTCTTTTCCTGCCCTGGTGATGAAAAACCCTAAGGTTATTCCATGTAGATTTTTTCCTCTAAATCTCCATTCAAAAATGTAGTTTTAAATTTGTTTGGTGTATTTCAAGATTTTGCAGAGGAGCAATTGCAAGTATCATCCTAATAGATGGTATTCTCATCACATGAGAATATGTATCAAAGTACTCAAGGCATTCTTGTTGTCTGTAACCATTTATCACTAATCTAGCTTTATAATTCTCCATAGTTCCATTTGCTACTTCCTGGATGAAGATCAACTAGTTCCCATGTTTGATTTTACAAAATGAAATCTATTTCACTTTTAAAGGTATTTTTCCATTGAGATCATTTTGAAGAGTTCATAGTTTCTTGAAAGCTTTAAGGCTAACTCTCTAGCATATAAGTTTGAAAATCAGGACCATAAGATTTTTATGTCATTTCTCTTTTGCTACGTCTCGGTTCAACCTTACCATCTTCTTTTAGTTCTTGATCCTGTCTATTTTCAACCTTAGTCTCATGTATCCGTTTAGAAGAGCTTGTTTCATCTTTGGATCTGTATGAAAATACATGTTCAAAGAATGAAGCATTTCTCGATCCAGTATCATGTTTTTATGTATGTATGGGATTTTAAACTTTTGCACAAGAAATCTATAAGCACTACTATTATGTGCATAGTCAATGAAACTATAACCTATAATTTTCGGGCTTATCTTCACCTTCTTTAGTGTTGGTATAGTTACTTTAGCAAGATACCCCCGTACTTGTAAGTATTTGTATGAAGACTTTTCCTTTACATAACTCATAAGGGGTCTTTTCTCTTTTCTTCCCTGGCACCTTATTTGAAAGATGATTTGCCTATAACACAGCTTCTCCCCAAATAATTTGAGGTAATCCAGAACTTACTAACATTACATTCATCATTTATTTTAAAATACAATTTTTTTCTATCAATAACACCATTTTGCTAAAGTGAATAAGGTGTCGTAGTTTCATTTATGATTACATGTTGAGCATAGAATTCATCAAATGGTGCTTCATATTCACAGAAAGTTCGTACGATAATTAAATTTACCGAATAGTTTAGAACCAAATGTGCAATGAAAACAATTAAAAGCAACAAGTCACTTATTAATTGTTTCTAGATGATTAAGTTAATTAATTCAATAAATCCTATGTTAAACAATCACAAGGATTCATATCAAAACTATAAATAAATAAATAACACCAAATATGAACACGAAGGAAATCCCAACTCAAGATAAAAAAAAAAAACCTTTGGGCGGTCAGTTAAATCTACTGGAAAAGTTAACTTGCAATTAGTCCAGATATCACCCCCGCTCGAGAGCTAGGCTGACATCAAGAGAAAGGTGGTCGGCTGCTCGAGCGTCGGTTCACACCAAGCGAGCGACGATGATCGATTTTGAGCGATCAAGTGCCAATAGGACGGACAGCGAGCGGTGCTGAATCCGTTGCTTGCTCTACTTCTTAAAGTATAAATCTACTTATTTTTGTATTTCTTTTGACTTCTTTCTTAACTCTATCAGCCCAAAACTATTTTTATTATAACTAAAACTCAATAACTCTCATTTTGACTTTGATTACAACTTGATTAACTCCTAATCAATTTACCTAAAATATGATTTTGACTAAGAAAATTTGCAATACATAATTTGGACCTAACACTCACCATATCGATCACTTCTCAACACCTTAATTATTTTATTTAGTTGATTTTCAATTTCATTCTTGTAGAGAACAAATTTATCTATAACTTCATCCTTTAATTTGATACACATAACAATATTTTGTGCTATCATGGACAAAATTAATGAAGTACTTGTTGCCACCTATTGTTTGTACAAATTTTGAATCGCATATGTTACAATGAATTATATCAAGTGGTTAGGTATTTCGTTTAATTTATTTAAATGATGACCTAGTCAATTTTGCCTCAACACAAGTTCCAACCTTATGTTTAGAATCAATATGGAACGCGGTTAAGCAAATTTAAGTCAAATAATTTACGTAAAGTAACATATTTAACATGCTTTAATCCACTATGCCAAAAATTGAAAGACTCAAGCAAGCAAAAGAATTTATTATTCATTTTCAGCTTAACAACCATTACAATTAATTTAAACATACCATCGGAAACATAACATTTTTCGATAAACATTTCACTTTTAGACAAAATAAATTGTTTGACTCAACTATAATGCGGAAACCATGTTTATTCATAAGCGATCCGAAAACTAGGTTCTTAGCGGATTTTCGGGATATACAGCACATTGTTAAGAGTCAACTCCTTCCCCTAAGTCATCTTCAAAACTACATTTCCTTGACCCTTGATTTTAAAAGTTGCTGAATTTTTCATGAACAACTTCTCTCTATTCTCAATTGCTTTGAGCGTAGTAAATATCTATTTATCATAACACAAATGCATCATATCACCAGTGTCAATCCACCACTCTATTGGGTTTGAACCCACTATATTCACTTCAGAAATGACGACTGCAAAATTCATCTCTGACACATCATGTGTCATGTAGTCAATCACATTTGCTTCTTTTTTATTATTCCTCTTTAGCAATCTGCACTCCAAAACTTTTGGCTTACTCTGTCATAGTTAAAGCATTTTTCTTGAAATTTTCTTTTTGAATTTCCACCCTACGGTCCCAACTTAGCCCCTTTGCCACTAAATAGCCTAGACTTGCTCGTTAAGGTCTTAGAATTTTAACAATGCTCTACCATATTGGGTTTAGCCGCAATAGAATTGAACCCCTTCTTTTTTGAACTCGTCTTCTTCGATTCAAAGTCTAACAGTTAGTTCTTTAATATTTATTTCCTTTCATTTGTGTTTAAGGTAATTTTTGAAATCCTTCCAAGCCGGAGGTAGCTTTTCAATTATTGCTGCCACTTGAAATTTTTTACTCAAATTCATCCCCTAGGCGTGAATTTCATTTTACCAACTCCTGCACCTGACTGTTATAGTTTTGGAGTCCACCATTTTATAATTAAGAATCAACCAACTATAAATATCTTAGCCACGACATTCTCAATTTTATATTTATGGTTTAAGGAATCCCACAACTCCTAAGTAGTTTTCATCGTACTATACACATTATATAGAGAATCAACCAAACCATTCATGAAACAGTTTGTGGCAAAGAAAATCAGAATGTTCCCACGCATCAAGGCACTGATAGCTTGGATATCTCCTTCACTATCATTGAATTTTGGAGCAGTCTCAATCGAGAATTTCACAAGATTTAAGGTAGTCAGATAAAACAACATTTTTCGTTGCCACTTTTGAAATTCAAGAATTTCTCCATTTTTTTCTATGGTTAATCGGAACAGTCACGATAGGGCCAGATGTTTGAGCCACAGCATGACGTGTCAATTTGGCTACAGACTAAGTCCCAACCGAACTTGGCCCTTTATGCTATCATTGAAAAAAGTAATGAAGTACGTGTTGCCACCTTTTGTTCGTACAAATTCTAAATTACATGTGTCACTGTGAATTAAATCAAGTGGTTCCATATTTCTTTTAATTGATTTAAATCTACTGGAACAGTTAAAACGGAGTTGTGACAAGTTTCGCACTTATGTTTAGAATCAATATGAAATGCAGTATGCAAGGTATGTTAACTAATGTACGTAAGATATTATAGTTAACATAACCTAGTCTACCATACCATAAATTGGAAGACCCAAGCAAGTAAGAAAAAGAATTTACTTTATTCATTTTTTATTTAACAACCATTACATTTAATTTAAGCATACCATTGAAAACATAATATTTTTCAACAAACGTTCCACTTTTAGATAAAATAACTTTATCTGACTCAAATTCAATAAGAAAATCATGCTTATTCAGAAGCAATTCAAACACTAGGTTCTTGTGGTTTTCGGCACATACAGTACATTGTTAAGAGTAAGTTATATCCAAAAACAAAGGTGAGAGTGTTTCTTAAGTAGAATACTCTAGAATTATTGGGAGTCTGATGTACATGATAAATTTCACAAGACCAGACATATCATATACAGTTAGTAAAATAAGTAATAACAAGAGTAATCTAGGAGCTGACCACTGGAAAGGAATAATAAGAATACTATGGTATTTAAGATATATTGGTAGTTTTGGACTATACTATACTAGATATCCAGTGATCATCAAATGATACAGTAATGCTAAATGGATATCTGATATAAAATATTCAAAGTCTACTAGTGAATTTATGTTCACATTTGAAGGTGTAGCTATATCCTAAAAATCTTCTAAATAAAAAGTTAAAGCCAGATCTAGAATAGATTCTGAGTTTATAAATCTAGACAAATGTGGTGAAGAGGTTGAGTAGTTACGCAACTTCTTGAGGATATTTCGAGATGGTCAAAACTTGTGTCATCAACTTGCATACATAGTGATAGTCAATCAGTGATTTGAAAGGCATAGAGTAACATGCACAATAGTAAGTTTAGGCATATACGTCGTATACATAATACTAAAGGCAACTGATTTCAACTAGAGTCATCTCTATTAACTATGTAAGATCAAAAGATAACATTGTGGATCTGCTAACCAAAGTGTTAAATAGAAGATTGTTGGAAAAATAGCTTTGTTGAACTAATTTTGACATGATGTTTAGTGAGACTTGTTGGTTCAATTTGGAAGATCAAAGTTGATCCATGTTCTCATCATTAGAATATCGAAATAATATATTTACTTGTCAAAAATGATAAATGGAGAAGGAGAAAGAGAAAGTGGAGTTGAAAGTGGATCATTGAAAGATGGTTTGTATTTGAGGGAAAACTAAATTTAAGTTTGTCCCACATATGAATTTTATGAAAGCAATGACTAATTTATATATGCTACACTTTGTAAGTGTATAATCATGTGTAGCATAGAGGCTCTCTTTATGTACGCGCGCAAGGGGTGCAAATCACTTATCGAATTGTACATTGGGTTTTGAATTTGTGTGCGAATGCGGTCTGCGTACATGAATATCGGACTGAACATACCAAAAATTGGCCCTTAGAAGTGTCCACATTTTGCTTGTATTTCCTATTTTTTGCTTTATCAACCTGACTTTTTTAACTTGTGAAACTGTTGAAACTCCAATGGTTATTGTCATTATAGTATTGAGTTAATGGCATGTTTATGAATGGATTTAACTCACCATTCATGGGTCAAGTCTATAACTGAGCTCATTTTTTTTCCATTATTCCACGCCAGAAAATTTCCATACTCTTTCTGCATTATTTTCCAATTCATTTTTGTCCGAAAAATTTTATTTCCATCTAAGTCTTGGTGGTACTATTCTGATACAAATTCATTTCACCGGAGTAGAAACTAAAGTAATCAAACTCTACTGATTTTCCTTTATATCTTGGGAGATAAAATTTCAAACAAAATCTCAAGCACATACAGCGAGAGGGAGAATCTGTTCTAAATTTGTTATCCCCCAAATGAATGACAATTGAGTGAGATTTAAAGACTTGCTCATATAATTCAACGGTTAAAACATGCATATGATATATAAGTATTACCCTTTGAACCTTTCCATGTGAAAATATATTTACTTTACTAGCTGACCAGTGGACATGATATCTTTGAACGGTTATTCATTTTATGTAAAAGATGATATACTCCACATAGGCTTCTTCCTAATGCAATTCAGTTCTTATTATTAGATTCGTTTATGGCTATGAATATTAACCTGGTTCTGAGAGAGTCTCTAAAAATTGGGCCGTACACAATATCCTTAGAAGCGGCCACACTCTCTTTCACATTGGTGATTTCTTATTTCAAGTAACCCTCCTTACTCGATTTTCGACGCATAAGAATCATTAAAATTCTATTACTTATCTTTCGTCCTTACGGACATCACTGTTGAATCATAGGAATGAACAAAAGATAACATCCCCCATAGTGTTTCAGCTAAGTCTTTACAATTAGGTTGTCCATTTGAACATAAATCTTTGGATCTCTAGTCAACTGGGTTGAGTCTTCTTTGAATTAATTCATTCGTTCAAGGGATTAAGTCACGTTCCTTTTGATGATTTTCCCTCAAAATCCATTCTCTTTAAAGTGGTTCGTACATTTCTATAGTTTTCATTTACTGTTTTTTTTTTTTTTTTTTTGTTTGTTCTTGTTTAGTATATGATTCGTTATTGTTCATTTCAGTTTGTTCCTTTTCCCAACGGTGCAAACATTGTATTTTGCAGTTAATTTTGAAACAATCAATCACTTCGAGAAAATTACATCTCTTCCTTCTCTCTCTACATATGTCTCTCTAATTCCTTTTTTTTTCAATCAATGGAAAAGAAAAACCCACAAGAAACTCAATGATTCAATGATATTTGTAGCTGAATAGTCTTCAATTTCCTATCATTTTTCTCGTTTTGTCTCATATCTCTATCTTCTATCTGGGAATCCAATTTCTTCTTCTCAAAGCCCACGATTCTATATTTTATATAAAATCCACATATCAAAATCACTCAATAATCAAATTATAAGTAAAAAGAATTAATCATTTTACATAAAATGCAAAACCCAATGATATGTACATATATAAACACACAGCCACAATTCCCAGAGCAAGAACAACAGAAGTTCTCCCAGGTGCAATTCTACCAACACCAAATTCTGCTATTACAATAACTACAACCTTTCTCAGCCGCGCCACTTCTGCAAGAGTTATAGAAAGTACTGGACTAAAGGCGGTGTGCTTAGAAACATCCCTATAAGCGAAGGCTTCCCGGAAGAGCACCAAGAGGGAATGAAAAGAAGATTACCGATGGTGGGAGTGTGGTGTGCATGGTAATAGGAGAGAAGATTGTATGGTTAATTATGTCCTTTCATTTATAGTTATTTTAGTAAATAAGAAAATAATTTAAAAAAGTGGTGTAACAGCAATATATTTACCCTATCACTTATGCATTGTAAGTTAGGCTTATTTCCTAAATCATGCCTTTGACTAGGCTAGAGTGAAAATTCCCTCTTTTGAGTCGTTGAAGTTGGACACTTCAATACACGTATTAAATTGTCGATTTTAAAATATATAACACTGCAAATTTCAGTTGTTGATGAGAATGGAAGCTCCTTTTCAATGGCAATAAATATTATAGTTTCTGAAATGGAAAAAAAAAAATAGAACTTTCGTTGATGATGGATGAGACTTCGGTCCGATAGAAAATCAGTAAATAAGAAACTATTACAGTTGCCTGAATTCTTCAATATTGCTGTCGATAAATTTATGGCTACTGTTGAATATTCCAAAACCATTCTCTACTACTTTCGACTTTGATGATGGTGGAGAATTCAACTTTTGAATTTGAATTACTGAGGCCATTTAGGATAAGCCATTACAATTGAAACTGACGAAACATTTTTTTTGGATAGTAACAAGGAATAAGTAATCTGCGCAGTGTTTCAAATTTCCAGTATAATTCATCTTTTCAACTTTTGAATATGTATTTTTGATTTTGCTAACAATAACCAACAAAACTCAAGATCATCAAACAAATAAGGTATATACGTGACCCTTTAGTATTTCAGAGTTCTAATATAGGATATACGTTTACTATTTGGGCTTATTACACAAAGTCAAGCTACTCGATGGTAGGGGTGTTAAGTGAGGCGAGCTAGGGGACGTGAGAGGAGCAATGATTTTCTTGTGCGAATCACTCACCATCTTGCAGGAGTTCGCTCACGATTTCTTCGATTCATTTTATGCAAGTGAAAATGTGATGTGTTAAGTAAGAAAAAAAATACACGAGTCGCCTTAGCTTGTTCCACTAAGGCACGAGTTGGTGGGGTGAGCCAAGCTCACATTTGGTGAAGCAAGCCTTCTCGATCAATTTAACATGTGAAAACTACATCCACACATGGTTTTTAACTTCCCAATTAAATATAAGATTTCAAAGTTTTTTGTTCAAAATTCAGATGATAATTCATCTTTTAAAATATTAATAATAATATAATAAAATTAGATTAATTCACCCCACCTTCATCCCAACTCAATTTCATCCCAAAGCCTAAAAATCACTTCACACTCTCTTTTTTCCCTCTCTCTCGTTTTCTCTTCTCACTCTCTAGCTATACCACCTACCTATCATCTGGAGTGAGAACCATCACCTCCATTCGTCGCTTTCGAAACACTACTGCTGCCCGAAGCGGCGCAGCGTTGCCTGGCACTCAGCGATGCCTTTCTACTGCTGCCCAAAGAGGCTTCATTCCACAAGTGCTCCAATTGATGCTTCATTCCACTTCTCCGACTACTTCATTCCACAGGTGGTGCACTATGGTGGTGGTGGCGATGCGTTTGTGGGTGGCCTCATCTACCTTTCCAACGGATTCATCCTGCAGTGATCTGTGGTGCACTATGGTGGTGGCAGTATGTTAGTGTTGGGTTGGGTTGCATCTGTAGTGGTGGCGGTGTGTTTGTGTTATGTTGTTAGGTTGTATTGGTGGTGGTGATGGCACTATTAACTGTGTTGGTGGTGGTTGTGGCGATGGTGATGGTGATGGTGTGGCGGTGGTGGTCACATATGGTGCGCACAGCATTCGCGATCTGATGCCACGTGTTTGGTGATGCCACAATTTGGTAACTATGATGGTGTCAAAGTTTGGTGTCTGCTGGTGTTGTGGCTACTATGGTTCAGGTTTTGCAATGCTATGGTGGTGGGTTTGCGTTGATGCGGTGTGTGGTGGTGGTGGTAATGTTGATGGTAGTCATGGTATTCGTGCGGTGGTAGTGGGTTGATGGGATGGGACAATGAGTGTTTGTGACCAATAAATTAGTTAATTTGTGAACAATAAATAATATATGACCTAAAAAATGTGATCGTGACTCACTATTTATTAAGTTGTGATCGAGAAATTACTTGTGACTAATTAATTTGATATTTGTGATTGATAAATGAGTAATGGCCAATAAAAATTTTGATTTTGTGACCGATGAATAAATTGTTACTTATAAGATTTTTGATTTGTGGCTGGAAATAATTTGTGACCTATAAAATTTTGATTTGTGACCGAAAAATAATTTGTAACTTATAAATTTTCTCAAGTCTGATCGAAAAATAATTTGTGTCTAAATTGTATAGATTTCTGACTTTAATATATTTAATTAATAAAATATTTTTTAATTGATTATTTCATAATTTAAAGTTTTAAACCTTATTGAAACTTGTCATAATTAAACTCTTAGATATAAATTTTTTTCATTCAACATCCATACTCAATGGAGACCAAAGTTGATACTCGGCCCAAAACTTTAGTCTTTTGTCTCTCCAAAATTAAAAGGGCCTAATGAATTTAATTGGCCCATTTTTATTTTGACATATTTAAATAAGATGGACATCCCCAATACTTGACTTTGTTCCCTGGGAATAATTCACATTTACATAAAAAGTTTATTAATTCAATATGTACTTTTAAATATTTTTTATTTTAAAAAATACTATTTTTTTACAATAAATTTTTTAATTACGTTTTATAAAATTATGATAAACAAACTTCACCGCCACCATCACTAGTAACGCAACGTGTTATACACATTTTATTACTTATTTTCTCCATTAACATGATCATCGGCATCACTATCACTTGTAACATTTAGTATTATATCATCACCACCACCGCTACCAATCCAACATATTTCAAGGCCTATCTCTCAATTTGAAGGAGGGTTGAATAGTAGAAGGTGCAAGATGCCACTTGTAACATTCATTGTTATATCACCACCACGTAATATTTGTAACATTAATTATTACAACGTCACCATCTGATTACCACCACCACTACGCATAACATACCATGTTACGCCACCACTGTCGACCCCTATACCCCGTGTTATACAATGTCGCCACTACCACCATTGATCCTATCACCATCAAACCAGTAAGATCTGTACCACAAGTACTACCACCAACAATCACCATCATCTTAAAAAAAATACCACCTCCACCCCATCATACCACCATCCCAAACCACCACAATAAATACAAAAAGACATCACCACCATAAAAAACTATCACGATAACTGCCATCCCCATCCCCATCCCCATCACTATTGGGATTAATGGTTTAACATATAGGGTTTAAATATGTGAACTGGAAAAATCTTTAATATATGTGATTACTAGACAAGACTCTTCAATTACAAATAATGCATATCAAAAAATCATAATATTTCGAAATGGGTGTGACATTTTGATATGATACAATCTACACCATTAATATGAAATAACATGATCTAATGGTTGAAATTAATTTATGTCAAAAGCGGCCATTCAAAGGGACACGTGAAAATCTATAAATCTGACTCTCATAATTCCATTTTATTCACTCCAAATCAATTTCATTTATTTGATTTCTAATTCTTTCCTTCCTTAAATTATGTCAAAATAAATTTCAAATTATTGTTGAGTTTCGTATTTGATATTTAGTATTCAATATATTTCGTTCTAGAAGAGTATATTAAGCGTTGATTCACTCGGCAAATTTATATTGTGTTTTATTAATTTTGGAAGAAATATTATATCTTGGGAGCCGAATGTTGATTTGATCATGTTAGCACTAGTGTGCAAGGCAAAATTCATCTTAAAGAGATTTATATTCGCATTGCTTCTATTAATTTTTTTCTATATTCTACATTTCAATAAATCGAGATTTGTGCTTGTATCTTGGTTTCGGTAACTCAAAACTCTATTCGATATTTTGCAAGTGTAAGTGATGTTTTTGTCGTCTCTGCATACACGTTTTTTTGGTTAACAGAATATAATTTATGCATCAATTCATCCAAAAAAGAAAAAAACAAATTCAATAACTGGATTATAAATTCAAAGAAATAAAAGACAGTGATATGAGGCTGTTTCGTGGTGTCATCACGGTGATGGTGCAAGGATGAAGGGGTGGTGGCCGGAGAAACGACTCATTCAAAAATCGCACTTCCATTATGGCATCGACGTTAATTGTGGCAATGGATCGCAGTGGGTGGGTGGTGGTGGTAAGAGTGCCATTTGTTGATGGCATGGTGGTTGGCGACCTGAGGAAAAAAATCAGATTATTGTGCGGAAGTGTGTCTATGGTTTTAGATGAAGACAATATTTTGTAAATTAAAAATATTGCACAGTAAACTTGGAATTACTACTAGAAATATACACTTTCCCTACCAAATTTCCCCTATGAATTTTCATTCACAAATTGAAATTTGTAGGCTAAGTTCACTTTTCCCCACAAAAACCATGTTTTGTAGTGTTATGATTTGTTTCAAACTTTTCAATAGTGAGAGGATTTGTGCCTACAAAATTTATTTCTTTTACCCACAAAAAAAATTATGGACAAGATATATCTTTTGTCAAAAAAAAATAATAATAAATAAATAAATAAATAAAATAAAATAAAATATTTGACCTGCTTTTAGGCTAATAATCCAATTTGCTTACCCTCAAAATTTCTTGTAGATCCCATGGTTGCAGTCCCATTCGCTTCAATTGCCATAATATCGATTTTATGTCTACAAATTTAGGCTTAATATATTACAGATTTTGTTTTCTTTTGTCTTCAAGGTATGCCTATTAGCTTTGTTTTAATCTCTAATTAATTATTCAGCTTTTTTTAATATAATCCAGTATTTCTTTTGATTTTTCTGTAGTGTGAAGAATTTGTTTAATATGAACCAGTTTTACTGATCATTTCTATTGATTGTGAAGTTTTCTTTTTCTAATATGATCCTTTGTGAAGAATTTGATCAATTGTGAAATGAGCTTGATCAATTGTGACATTATGTTTATGAAATGGGCTTGAAGTTTTCTTATTCTAATAGAAGTTTTCAATCAGCATAGAAGGCTGCTTTTTTTTTTTTTTTGCAATATAATTCCACTTTTGCTTTCTTCAAAGAAGTTAACTAAAATTACCATGAAAACTTCACAATCAATAGAAAAAGAGAACTGGTTCATAATAAACAAATTCTTCACACTTCAGAAAACTTTTGATTTCTTCATAGAAGTTAACTAAAATTACCGTGAAAACTTCACAATCGCAGCGACATTATTTGGTTCAAAAAAAGAATAAAAACTGATTAAAACTATACTGATCGCTTTCAATTAAAAGTGAGTCGTGTTTGTAGGATGAAATGCTTGTCAAAGAGTATGAATATCTTGTAAACAAGGCAAAGAGCAACAGTTTCCCCAAAATACTCCTTTGGAGGAGATACTTGTAGATGATCCTGATGCCGAAATTAATATTATGATGTCTGTTCTAGGTACGAGCCCGGACGTCAAATTCGTGAAAGGAGATTATCACTTTCGAGACATTAGGACATCATCTTCTAATGTACACAACTTGGAGAAGGAGTTAGAAGCACAATGCGACGCTCGAAAGGTAGACGATACAGCTCGAGTGAAGATGGAGCAAAGGATGCTAAAAAAGCTGAAGGTTATTGAACAATAATTCAATTCTACATTGCAGTCTTGGCATCTTCTATGCACCAGCTATGTTGTAAAGTTCATGGCATTATTGTACCACCATTACATCATTGTCAATAGAGAATAATGCTAATGAGGTTGATGATACTATTGAGGATGAAAAGAATTACTTTGGTGAGGATCAACTACATATCTAATTTACGAAGATGGAGAGTTATATTTTTTTTTAAGTGTATAATAATTGATATAGAGCATATTTGCTATGCCCTTTTTAAATTTAGATATAATCATACTTGTGTTAGGTTTATTAACTTTTCATGTGAGCCTAAATATGTAATTAATTGTGTATAGATTATTTTAAAGTTGAGTTCAATTAAAGTGATCTAATAAAAATTAATTTTTGGGCTTAAGGCATTTAAATAAAGTGCGGGTCGGATTGTATGTGTAGATACCATATTTCTTTAGAATTGTATTTTCATGATGAGCGAAATATTATGTGTATACAGGTTATGGTCCTTAATTTATATGTAATTCTCATTTTTTTGTGTCATCTCATCAACACAATACAAGAGAAATATTCAGAAACCCACAATTAAGAGCTGGCAAAATCCACAATAAAAAATCAAGATGAAGGAATTCAAGAATGAAGATTATAGATCAAGCAAAATCAATAACAAGAATTAAAGAATCAAATTAGGCAAAATTCATGGTTAAAAGTGAAAAACACAAACATGAAAAGATTGCAGTTTAAGATTTAAGATTCAAGATCAGCAATCAAGATTTAGTAATAAATAATCATTCCCAAAGAATTAAGGTAAATTCCACATTATTAATTTTTTTGATGATTTCACATGGAGGATTTTGGCAATAAAGGAATTTATATTTTCAAGTTCTAAAATTTCTAGTTTTATTAAATTTAAAGTTTCATAAGGTTTTAATAAGTGGTATCATAGCCAACTCTATTTCCATTAAGATTAGAGGAAGATTTTATGGCTAAAATTCATATTTTGGTTTTACAAAATTGTGGGATATGAATTTCAAAATCTAGATATCAAAATGTTCAATTTTTTGGGACTTTTCGAAGATTCTAGTTCAAAACGGAAGCCGCGACACTAGTTATCCAATGTGGCAGAGCCGGCGACGCTGCTTGGACGCACTGCCCAGTCTGCACCACAGCGTTGTAGCGCCCAGTTTGGGCACCGTAGCATTGGTTTCATGCTCAGGCGTATAATTTTTTTTTCTTTTTGGCAATAAAGGAGAATATATATATATAAAGGAGCAATTAATATCAAATTTTAGTACTTAATATTTATTTCGGATTATTAATTTTCTAAAATAGATTAGATGAATCAACATATTACCAAAGTAACATCTCTTACCTAAATTAATTTATTTGGAATATTATAAAGATTGTGCGTAATTCATGCAGGTATTAACCAGTTTAAAGGAAGGTTAATATTTTGTCGAATTATTTTCACATATGTGATAATAAATACATGACAATTGTAAAGTTTTTTATTATCTGAACATGGTCCTTGGTCCAAAGATAGACTTGATATTTGATTGGATTTATTACCAATATTTGATTATTACACCAAGAGTATCACTTACAAGTTGATATTTTTATCCAACTACTAACATCAATGTTGTATTCGATCTTTTATGATGGGGCGCACCATTATTTGAAATTATCGATTGTCCAATATTGATTCACAAGTGATCATATTATTTAACTTTAAGTTCTCTATTCGATTAATCCATGTACTTCTACAATATTTACCAGCTAATCAATTAAATTTCTGTACTTGAACCAAAGTTTAAGGGCTAAAAAAGAGAATGTTTGCATCATTCTTGGCGACATGGATATAGACTTTGTGTTAATGACTAAACAATCCACTACTCTTACTGATAAGAGTTTCGCTAATAAAAGCGAGACTCGAATAACTGGGATCGTTCAAACCGCAGCTATGTCCGATAAGGTTACTACTGCTAAGGAATTTCTTAAAAAATTGAAAAATGCTTTCCAAGAGGAAATAATGCCGAGACTCGTACGCTTCCAACGAACTTGATTTCACTAAAATATAAGGGTAAAGAAAACATAAGAAAGTATATCATGGAGATGTCTCATTTTGCTTTAAAACTAAAAGTATAAAAACTTGAGTTGTCTGATGACTTGCTCGTGCATTTAGTTTTGATTTCTATTCTTGCACAATTCAACTAATTTAAGGTCAGTTACAACTGTCAAAAGGGAAAGAAAGTGGACTCTTAATGAGCTCATTCCAGGCTGTATGCAAGAAGAAGAATGACTAAAGTAAGATAAAAATGATATTATCCACTTGGTAAGTATCTCTAAGGACAAATTCTAAAGAATACGAAAACTACATCTGATTTGGTTCAAAATAAACAGCAAAAGCCTCAAAATGATAAATTTGACTATCACTTTTGTGAAAATTTGGTATACATAAAGAGAAATCGTACTAAATACCAAGTTTGGAGTGTAAAAAGAAGTACACTTCTCACTTTGGTTTGTTTTGAAGTTAATTTGGTTTCAATACCTAAACACACTTAGTGGATTTAAATAAGCGTGTCTATGCGGGTTTGCCTGAATAGCCTTAAGCCTATTGATGGGAAAAGATTCATCTATGTGAAGTGATGTCGAATCAATTAAGGTTAAGGCTATATAGACAACTGGTTATCAATATGAAAGAGATATTTGTGATATTTATTAGATGGAATTTGGTTTCTATTTTTACATTGAACAAATTTGATTACTTTTGTTCAATTGAAAATAGTTATTTTGATCTTTTTCTTAATTCAAATATTGTGGGTACCAATTTTTTATCCGATTATGATAACCTATATTTGATTAATACAATTGCATCTTATAAAGAAACCCTACTTGTGAATTCAAGTGGTATTAAACATAAATTAACCAATATGAATTTCATTTCATTATGGCACGAGCGATCATGTCACATTTCTCAAAAGGAAAAAGAAATAGCATGTTTCAAAAGGAATTCTTGATCCCCTGATTTTACGGACTTTAATGTTTGTGTTAACTACATTTAGGGGAAATAAATAAATATAAGAAGATTCGATGCCAATAGAACTTCGAACGTCTTAGAATTAATTCATACGAATAGTTTTGGGTCATTCCCTTTGGCTTCTTAAAATGGTCAACAGAAATTTATTACATTCATAGACGATTTTTCTCATTATGACTACATATATCTCATTCAAGTAATCTCAATCATTGGGCAAGTTCATTGCTTAAAGATATGTTGAAAATCAACTCAGTAAAAGAATTAAACAAGTCAGGTCTTACCTAGTGGTGAATATTATGACGGATATGGAAAACAAAGTCCATGGCATTTTGTTAAAATTCCTAGAGAAAAGTGGAATCATCCCACACTACACTAGAATCTCTCTAGGTTGAAGTACTAAAGTTTGCAGCTTAAATTCTCAATAAAATTCTAAGTAAAGCAATTGTTATGTGATACAAATTTTAAAGATCTCACTATTATGTCAATTTTCAAAATAGGAAGTTCGATTATTTAAGGATGTAGAGTTTGCGAGGGGAGATACGATTTTAAGGTTAAGGATTTTGTCTTTGAAGAAATATATGTATATAATCTCTTTTGTTGCAATTGACAATGATCATGACCAGGGACAAATTATTGATCCAAATCTTGGTCAAGAAGAAATTCGGATCAATAAAATATTACAAAAAATATCACCCCTATATACAATTGAAAGATTGTTTCAGAAGAACAAACTCAACAATAAATAAATGTCATTAAAGAGATCCACTAAAGAAAAGAGAAAGACATTCAAAATAATTTTATAATCTTTTTTCAAGAAAATAAGGATAGTATTGGATTGATGGAAAAAGATTTGATAAATCAACTTTCATCAAACCATGCAAGGAAATAATTCTCAAGAATGGATTGATGCCATAAATAAAGAGATAAATTTCATGAGTAACAATGACGTTTGAGAAATCATCCTATATCAAGAGGGATTTGAATGGTGATGTGGAGAAATATGAGGCTTGTCTTTTTGAAAATGCCTTTACTCAAAAGGAAGACATTGACATTAAAGAGACTTTCTCTCCGATTTCTATAAAAGGCTTTTTTATGACTATTATGACATTTGTGACACATTTTATCTTAAGCTACACTAGATAGTTTACAAACTAAAGAAATTCATCTATGAGTTTAAGCAGGCTTATCGTCAATGGTATCACAAATTTCATCAAGTTCAGTGAGAGTAAGAATATTTTCGTGGTATTGCATGTTGATGACATACTGTTTGCCTGCAAATCAAGAGATTTCTATCATGGAATTTTGAAATGAAAGATTTTGGTGACACCTCTTTTGTGTCAGGGATACAGATACACCAGGATCGTTCTCGCAATATTTTTATATTATCATAAAAGAGCTATGTGGATAAGGTTCTTAAGAGATTTGAGATGCAGGTATGTAAATCAAGTAATACCTCTATCGCTATGGAAGACAAATTTAGTTTCAATTAATACCCAAGGATAAACTTAAAGAAAATGAACTACATAAAATTCTCTTTGCTTCAACAGTTGGGAGTTTAATGGATGCTTATGTTTGCACATATACGGATATAATATACATTGTTGGAATGTTGGACAGATATTTAAGTAACTCTGTGGTGGATATTTGAAAAGCATCTAATTAGGTTGTTCGGCACTTACAAAGAACTAAGGGTTATATGATCACATTTGGGAAAATTAGACCAATTAGAAATCATCGGATACTCTAATTCTGATCATGGAATATGACTGCAAAATTCAATATCTATAGAGAACTAAGGATTACATGATCACATTCAAGAAAATCAAACCAATTGGAGATCATTGGATATTCTGATACTGATCATGGAATATGACTGCAAAATATTGTCACTAGTTATTACGTGACAATAGCAGTCTTGTATTCTAATGGGATCTGGACGATGTCAAAGTTTATAGATATCAAGTTTCTAGTTATTAAGGAAAGAATTCAGAGTGATTAGGTTTTAATAAAGCATATTAGGACAGACTCCATAATTATAGATCCATTTACTAAATAGCTGCACCCAACGTCTCTCATAAGCATAATGTTCAAATGAGTGTTGCATTTTTTGATGATATGTCATTTTAATGGGAATTTGTATTCGAATTTTCTCTGTTTTAGACATATATTTTTATCTATGGATATTCGATTTATTTCAAAAATAAAGTATTCAATTCAATTCGTGAGATTAATTTCAAATACTAAAATTTCATTTAAGAATAAGGTGGACCAGTAGGAAATAGGCATTTTTGGATCATATTCCATTTAATTTCCATGCTACACATTCATACTTGATTTATGTCATGAACCATTGAGGGGTTTAATTATGATAATTGTAATGAAACTCACTTTGATCCTATATTGACATAATAGATGGACGAAATTATTCGGAAATACTTTTGGTTATGATAGCAAAAGTTTTAATGACATAAGGTTACACACATTTATCAGGTAACATATGTGGTCAAAGTGGGAGATTGTTGAGTTTATTAATTTTTCATGTGAGCCTACATATATAATTAATTGTGTATGAGGCTATCTTAAAGTTAAGCATATTTAAAGTGATATAATAAATAATTAAATTATTGGGTTTAAAGCATCTAAATAAAATGTGGGCAGAATTATATCTGTAGAGATCAGATTCCTTTAAAATTGAATTTTCATGATGGGTGAAATACTTATAGATATACATAGAGCTATAGTCCACAATTCATATGTAATTCTCATTTTTTATCTCATTCCATCAACACAATAATATACAATTCATATGTAATTCTCATTCTTTATCTCATTCCATCAACACAATAATATAAGACAAATCATATTGAAAATAAAGATTTAAAAACCCACAATCAAGAACATGCAATCTACAATCAAGAATAAAGATGAATGAATTAAAGAATCGAGACTATGAATCAAAAAGCAAAATCAAGAATAAGAATAAAATATTCAAATGAGGCAAAATTCAAAATTGAAATTGAAGAACTCAAACATGAAAATATTGCAGTTCATGTTTCAAGATTTAAGATCCGGAATTAAGATCCAGTAATAAAGAATCATTTCCAAAGAATTAAGGTATGTTCCACATTATTAATTTTCTTTGTAATTTGACATAGAAAATTTTGACAATAAAGGAATTAGGGCTTTTAAGTTCTAAAGTTTTTAGTATTATAAAGTATAAAATTTCATAAAATTTCAACAATTTGGTGAATGGTTTTTATTTGTGTTTTGATGAAATATTTTGGATTCAATGTTACATTGATTGAAACTACATATATTAATTAATTTATTAATCTTTATATTATTTTGAATAAAGTTTAAAAAATTACTACAATATAAATAAGAAATAACATATAGAAAAATAATTTAATTTCTCCCTATGAATTATTTCATAGTAGTTTACGAATATGTTTTCCCACAAAAGAATATTTGTAGAGAAATCAGCCCACAAAATAATATGTATCATGCTGCCACAAATTTTTTATTGTTGATAAAAATGTGTATATCTAACCTACAAATATTATTTCCACCCAAAATTTATTGGGAAAAGTAAAACCTTTTCGTGGGCAAAATTAACTGTAGCAGACAAATAATTTTGTTAGAGTAAAACTTGCGACATATTGTATTCGTCTCCAAAAAATTTGTAGGGAAAATTTTTAGCCCACAAATTTCATAAATTTGTCGTTTTTTACCTATCCCCTCGATGTTTACTTCACAAATGTGCCTACAAACTTTTTTCGTTTGCAAATATTTTTTTCTCCCAA
The DNA here is from genome assembly GCA_903798385.1 of Fraxinus cuspidata. Taxonomy (NCBI): domain Eukaryota; kingdom Viridiplantae; phylum Streptophyta; class Magnoliopsida; order Lamiales; family Oleaceae; genus Fraxinus; species Fraxinus cuspidata. Next base: position 24,751 of record CAIGRP010097971.1, read on the forward strand.
ATAAAAGCCTTTCCCTTTTATTTGTAGGGAAAACATAAAATTCTTGAGGTGGATATTGAATTTTTCAAGGATACGTGGCATATTTTTCCCTTGTTTCTTATCGCAATGGTTTGTTGCGAGACGAGTTGGAACTTGGAAGGAGTAATGCCGCCCCTTTTGCGAGGGGCCTTACAGGGGTGAAGGCATTACTCACTTGGAAGATGGATTCCCTTTTTTTTTTTTTTCTGAATATTACCCTTCCCCCATACGAGACTAGAACTTAGGTCACTGACCTATTAAGGCTTGGATCTTATCTCTAGAATTAGGTATTGATTTCGGATAGGTTTTTATTATTATTGCAGAAGAGAGACAAAAAAAAAAAAAGACTTGTTTTTATTTTTTTCTCCTCTGCGTGCATTTGAAAACTTAATTAATTGTTTAATTTTGACAATTTTTTAAACGAACAAAACAAAATCGATCGGTAAGTGCTTGATCAAATGTTTTTATTCGGTTCAAATAAAATACTTGTATGAATACACGTTAAACATTATTTTTACATATTAATAGTTTGTTATTGTTCAACAATTAGTTTCGTATGTTTATTTACAGAAATAAGCACATACAGCATTGAACGTGGTCGCTTGCCTTTGTTCTTCCACAAGAGAAAAAGGTCGGTTGGATTCAATGAATAATGATAAGTTGAGGTTGAAAAGCGCCAGACAATATGATAGCTTTATTTTCCCCTCATTAAATTCAACAAAAAATTATTACTATAGTAGTAACAATAAATTTAAATCAACTTACAAATTTTCTTTCGTCATTCTATTCAGTAAGAAATATAATTAATTTCGAGTCAAACTCGACAATAGTATTTCTAACAAAACTCAGTACAAAATTGTAACTAATTGTCAACTTTGTGGTCCACATCCATCCTTGCTAGCACAACCATAGACATCAAAGTATACACATTTTAATTATATCATTCTTAATCTTTGCTCATTATAGTGTTTATGTTCCTAACGATTATTCATATCATTTTATGCTCAAACTTTTTATTAGTTTGTATTTGATAACAGTTTATATCCAAAAGTCCGTTAAAATGGCGTAAAATAATATATTTTTTCATCATATTTTCAAAAAATAAATATATAAAAAGTGAGGAAAAATATTTTTATCTCATGAAAGCAGAATATTTTGATACAAATCATCGTTAATGATGAACTGTACTAATTAATGGAAGGTTGAAGTAAGAATTCAACAAAAAAGTTAGAAAAATAACTGTTAAAATGTGCAAAGATTGAGAATGTTAATTGTAATTAAAATATGGTATAACAAATAAAAATAATGGTGTCAATATAACCGTCCTAAAAATATTGCATAGTAAACTTTGAATATTGAAAGTTTAAAGGATATGTGGCATAGTTTTCTTGTTTCTTGTCACAACGGTTCGTTGTGAAACAAGTTGGAACTTGGAAGAGGAAATTTTTTTATTTTTTTAATGAATATTACCCTTCCCCCATACGAGAGTGGAACTTAGATCATTGACCTATTAAGGCTTCAATCTTATCATTTGTGCTAGGTATTGATCTCAAAAGAGAATTTTTTTTTATTTTTTTATTTTTATTGCAGAAGAGTATATCTTACTTCATACATGAGAATTAATTTGGAAAGAATAAAATGAAATAGCATAAAAGTTAAAAAAAAAAAAAAATGAAATTTTGACACCATTCATTTACTCATGACTGTTGTAGAAAGAGTTGTTAAGCAGGTTAGAAATCGGGAACCTAAAGAAAGTTTTTGTCTGGCTTCGTCTATGGTGAGGCTAAAACAATGGCTTAACTATCCTTGTATTTAAGTCCCATGCAAAAAAAGAAGCTCTGTATTTTTATTTTTTTTATTTTTTTTCCTATATGTACACTGAGAAAACTTAATTAGTTGTTTGATTTTGAAAAATAAAATAAAATTTAACGAACAAAACAAAATCAATTGGTAAGTGCTTGATCAAATATTTCTTATTTAATTGAAATAAAAATACTTGTACGAATACATGTCATACATCAATTTTACAAATTGATAAATGAAAATTATCCATATAATATTTGTTATTGTCCAACAATTAGTTCGTGTTTATTTATAGAAATAAGCATGTACAACATTGGAGAGTTTGTTCGAAACCAAACATGGTCACTTGCCTTTGTTCTTCCACAAGAGAATAAGGCCGGTTGTATTTGATGAATAATGATCAGGTCGAAGTTGAAAAGTCTTAGACAATATGATAACTTTATTTTCCCCTCTTTAAATTCAACAAAATTAATATCATAGTAATAATAAATTTTAAATCAACTTTACAAATTTTATTTCATCATTTTATTTATTTCATACCAATTTATATACTAATAATTAAACCCATAAGAAAAAAAATTAATTTCAAGTCAAACCCGACACTCAATACAAATTTGCAACTAATTGTCAATTTTATGGTCCATATCCATTTTCCAAGTTTGACTAATTATAAACTAATAACTGAACTAAAATTTATTAATCATTTTTATTCTTTTTCCACATTTTGATTACAAAATCACACAGAGAGAGAGAGAGAGAGAGTGAGAGTGAGAGGGATAGATCATAGATTTTTAAAATATGTGATGCTTAGGGAAGCAGTGACTTATAATTTGTCAAGGGTCCCACTTTAGATTGTATCATATATATTCAACAAGGCATTCCAATTAAGTAGGTTGACTATTTCTTTGAATTCAATGAATAATCCACCCCCAAAAAAACATCTAAATATATGTCATAGCATGCATCATTTTGTATAATATTATGCTTGTTTCTAAAAATATGATATTTTGTTCCAGTTCCAATATTTAGATTTAAAGATACTTCAAGTAGATGAGAAGAAATTTTTGTTTTAAATTTTATAAGTATGATAAGATAGAACTCGACTCAAAACGTTATTTATCTAAGGAATAAAAAAAAATTGGATAATCCCCCTCACTCAAGACTATCGCATGTTGCACTTTTCAACAATGCCACGTATATATACCATCTTCTCATACGGAAGTATAATTTTTTTTTTTCAATAGATAACATTATTCAATCAGGGATTAATTCAAGATTTATATTTTCAAGCAAATTCTATAGATGTATATATAAGAATGATTCCATTTTATTTTTTTAAAAATTTTATAGAATAATTTACTAATGTGAAAATATAGACAAATTCATCATTAACTTGACATAAAGGGTAGCTATCAATTGAATCAATCATACTATACAAATAGACTCAATGACAAGGATTAAAAATAGGGAACACGTGGCACAACATCATTGGACATTTTTTTTAATTAAAAAAAAAAAAAAAGCTTAGCCACACAATTGTTGTCAACGCAGCACTTGTCCCTCCCCTTGTTTGCCATCCTTGTTTGAATAGCATTATTCCAGAATATAGAAAAATTGGACAATTATATAATTTTGACCAATCTTCCATATCAAGGGTCAATATGATGTAATAGAAGAGCAAATTGCAGACTTCTGCAACAGATAGGAACTTCCTATATAATTTATTCTCTCCTTATATTTGTAAATTATAAACATTGGGCCCTGCAATTTTACATGTTAACTCAACTGCCAAGAATGTATTTAAATCAATATCTCATGAAAATTCTTGGGCAGGCTTTACCTAGGGTTGGCTTCTCACAAATTTCCACCACCATCTCTTAGTATTTATATTGTTATGGAATTATTTCAATACATTGAATTGATGTGACAACTTATAACCTTCCTCACTTGTCTGGTCAAATATATATTATCATAGGCATTTTCAATTTTATTTGTGGAAGTGTAGATATATCATCAAGTGCATGTATGCGCATGTATGATGATTCATCTCATCTATTTAAAAAGAGGAAATTTAGCATAAGTGGCTCATATTTATAAACGACTTATTCACACATTTCGATGAATCGAAAAATACTATCATTTATTCACCACCCATTTTTTTCTAGTTATCAAAATTATTTACATGTCGAAAAGTGTTTAGATTGCTTCCGAGTTATCACAATGAGAGAACTATTGATTTAATTGAAACAATCTTATAAGGTAGAGCGTTTCATATCATATATAACCTACGAGGTTGAACCTTTAATAATCCGTTCTAGATGAAATTTTGCTCCCGGAAATAGGCTATTGACCTACCTGCTCCCAAACTTACTCTAGCTAGAAATCATAATGCTATACTCTAATTAACGGTAGCTCCATACATGGTACAAATATAGTTTTAGGAGCTTATATTGACCAATTATAGGCTTGAAGTGCAGACTCAATCCATTTCTTCAGAAGTGCTTGAGATATATATTATTTTTATCAATGACACGAAATTATTTAGTATGTTACAACGGATATCACCTCTAAAATGATATTTTACTATTTACTATTTCGAATTGTTGTAGTAAGAATTTGCCAAATTGGGACAAGACATGTCTTGCTCTTTTTAATAGAAAACGGGACTTATCATTGAATAATATACAACAACATTATCTATGGAATCAATAAGAAAAGTAAATTATAATTGTTTTCAATGCTGACTTATAATGCAGAATGGTCCCAAAATTGGGCCTTTTTCATTTGCACCACTTACCTCCAAATACCTAGTTTACTGTTTACAATATAAGTTCTATGAAATAATAATAAATGCTATATTCAATAAATTTGAAATCGATTATAAAATTTACCATATCGTTATTCTGTACAATTTATCCGTAATCATGGTCCAAAATTACTTACTCTTCCAAGTTTAATATTTTTTTTATTTTTATTAATATATAAAAAATATTATTACAGTATCTTCTAAGTAATGTGTTGACGAAGTATTTTCTTCGCCATCCCACCAAATAAGGATCCTTATTTATCATAATCGATTTCCAAGTTTAATTTGTTGTTGACTGTCAATTTTCTTTTTTCTTTTTTATCTATAAGTTGATGCAATATATATTGTGATAAGACAATGAGATACTATGGATAAGATTTTAAACTATTTTTATTATACTGCAAAATGATGTTCAACTTCCTTGATGAAATAAGCGGTTATGTATTTTGTTTTCGTGTATTGTCGTAAGCGTTAGACAACCAACGAGTTGGAAGGCTACCTAACTTTTTTGTTGTGTGGATAGAATAATATCGAACTTATTTTGATATTTTAGAGTAGAAAATTGCATAAAAAATTAATGAAAAAATGGTGTGGTTACACTTTATGTTGTTGATCTCTCGAACTTTATCGGATAACATCGATACTAGTCTATTTAAGATTTGATGTAAAACACTAACTAAAAGATGATGTCAATATAGGACAATCTTCTATTATAAAGATCTTCGGAGGGGGGAAAAAGGCTATTTTTGTCTTTACAATAATTGCCCATCCAAAATCTATCTAGTTCAATTGTGTTGTCTCAATTGTTATTTGTTATCAGTGTTGTTTAGACAAAGTTTTAATAACAAAAGTGTCTTCTCCTTAAATTATTGGTGTGAAATTAAGGTCAAGCGTGGATGATGATGATGAAGCAGTTCAATTGCATTAGGTTGTTGGTCTCTCGAGACTTCAACGAAGAAGTCCGTTACTAGTCTATTTAGATTTCCAGTAAAGGACTAACTAAAGATGTGTTGATAATAAAATATTAGGGGATTTGCCTATTTGTCTCCTGGTAATAATCGTTTATATACAATCTTTTAACTCAATTGACATTGTATTATTTACTATTTATCTATTATCCAATTTAGTAGTTTCTAATCGAACTTTTACGATTAAGACGACAAATGAAAGTGTTGTGGATAACCTCATACCAATCAATTTAATATTGATTAATACGTAGATCGAACACCACTCGCAGACGGTTCTTCTACCCAGAAACAAAACTCCTCAATTATTGAGGGGTGAAATTAGGGTAGAGAGTCCTACTCCTATAAGATGATGGTGTAGTATACCCACATATTTCCTTTTCAATTGTCTACTTTCAAAACTGAAGGGCCTAAGGCTAATAAATGAGTATGAACAAAACGGGAATCAACCCAATCAGAAGATGGGGACTCTCCTTTTTTGATTCACTCAAAATACTTGTATTTGTTAGGTAAGGGTACATATCTTCCTTGCTTTTATCGACCTTTATTTCTCTACCCTGTCCCACGCCTATACACACACATAATACCAATTAAAATAAACTCAATTAGATTCTCCATTATTATTGGATTCAATCCATCCATCCATCCACAACAAATAAATAAATAAATAATAATAATAATAATAATAATTGAAGTCCTTTTTGTATACAATTTTGACAAGTAGTTGGATGGAGCTTAGTTCATTTCTAATCTCACCGGGACAGTTTCGATATTGTCAACATTTATATTTAAATTGTTCTTTTTTTTTGGATTAAATGGGTTGATGAAACTCCCACAGGGATTACGTGTAGGGCATGTGAGGGTTTTTAACAGAATTTTTGACGGTTATGTATCTACTAAGGGCATACTTGAACTAAAGGTTCTTAATACCAAAAATATGTGAATTAGGTTCCAATTGCTCCAAGCGGAGCCTGAAAAGTTTCAATTTTTTTTAATAATAGATGATCGACGATTGTTGAATACCTGAATTCATAATATTTCTATTTACTTTGATAACATATTGAACCATTTTATCTAAGAATTAAAGTTGCAAGAGCAAATAAATTAATTTCTATATAGTTACGTTTTCAGCAAGTCGCAATCTCTCGTACATTACACACGAATCTAGCATGGGTTGCTTTTGAAAATGAAAGAAAATTTTCCAATATCCATCAATTGAAATATATTTAGGGTAACTTTTTGATGATGGGCAAGAAAAATGTGGTCACCAAGGTGTATATCTATGACAATATAGCAGTGAGGTTTTGTACTTTGCTCTACTACTTTTGGACTTTGTAATAGCTAGCATCCGCTCTTTGGATAGTGACACATTACTATATTCAATGACGGCTTTTTTGGAACTTATTGCTCGAGGAAGTATTCCTAATCAGTAAAAAGTTGCACGTTGATGGTTAATCTTTCGTTATAGTTTCAAGATCAATGCCCAACAATGCTATAAAGACATGTCTAACTTTAAGAAACTAAGGGTTGTTCTCTTTGTGTTTCAGTTTTGTATTTTAAGTTTTGAATTCATTTTGAGTTTTGTGTTTTGAGAGTCCATTTTGAGATTGTTGAAAATGTGTTCTCTTTGACATTTTGAAAAATTGTTTTGAAAACACCACTTTTAGATGTAATACAATTCCTTAGGGGGCCGTTCTCTTTGTGTTTCAATTTTGTGTTTTGAGTTTTGAATTCATTTTGAGTTTTGTGTTTTGAGTGTCCATTTTGAGATTGTTGAAAATATGTTCTCTTTGACATTTTGAAAAATTATTTTGAAAACACCAAAAACAAGTTTTGAAAATTTTGACTTGATTATAACTGAAAACACTCAAACCGACAAATTTGTCGTTTTGTGTTTTCTTTATAAATTTTTAACTTGTTTTCAAAAATGCATTTTCGAAAATGGGAAAGCGAACGCGTTTTCGTTGTTTTGGAAAATCGAAAACAGAAAACGAATTGAAAATGGTAAAGAGAACAGGCCTTAAGTTTTATTTCACAATTGGGACGATGTTAAAAAAAAAAAAACAAAAAAATTTACAGTGATGCTTATTTTTTATGAGAATTTGAGAGCCACGTACGATTTAACAAAGTTGTGGATGGTTTTCATCATTGAGAATTAATTGAGTAATTATAATAAAAGAGTTGGACGTTAGAAATACATTATTTTAAATGGAAAATTTACCATTTGTCCTACTTATTGAAAGTACCAATCGAATCCTAAAGAGGAAAGTTTGATGATTAGTTTTATTAGTAATCTTAGACAGCGCAATCAAGAGAAAACCTTGCTAAATAGTTATATGATATTTACATGTCCAATTTTAACTAAATTTTATTTCTCAATTGGAACTGAGCTCGAAATTTTTGAAGTGATGCATGCTTTTAAGAGAGGCACGTAATAATTTAGAGAAATTGTGGATGATTTTTTACCTTTAGAAATTAAATGGGTAACTATATTAAAAAAAAAAGGTTGAGACCAACTTTATTAATCAGATAAAAGTTGAAAACAAGACGTACAATCTTTTGTTACTTAGCCTGTTTGGTTTGGATTAAAATTTCAAATTCAAGTCAACAATTAATTTTAGGAAAATTTTAAATGTACAATTTATTTTACGTTATGGTTGACATTCCCCTTGTGTGGCACAATCTGGACAGTGATGTGAAAAGATGTTGGAGAAATCAATGGAGATGATAGTGTCCATGTGGAAGAATGTAAACAATAATGCAAACCATAATGTACCCATGGCATGATTGTTAATTTTAACCATACATTTTATGGACACAATTTTTCATTACACATTTCATCAATTTTTATCAAAATTATAAAAAAATTGATTTAGATCTACAACAAATCGGAACTTAATATTATTAAGGTGAAAACGTACATTTTTATTGAAGTACTGTAAACTCTTTCATGGTCCAAAACCAAAATGACGACTTATTAACTAGCCAATTATGAAACCGCATTAAGATAAATTTAGACTCCAGTGCAATAAAATCGTGTGCGAGTGAAGAATTCTTAACAAATATAACAAAAGCAAATATCTCCAAAAATTCTTAAAAATTGATCTTAATATCATTTCCACCACAATGACGAGGGGTTATCAACTCATAAAAATGACAAAACATTCTCTAAATGTCAATAAATAAAGTCATTTTCGCAGTTGAAAGGCTTGAAAATCAAAGATCCAAACTTTCATTCTCTAAATAACCACATTGGATCAAGGCAAAATTAAGGGCCGACACTCTTGCAAATTCCCGGATTGAGGAGCAGTTTTCGGCCAAACTAATGTTGGAATCCGCACCTTTTTCCTTTTTCTACAAAATTGGGCTCCTCCAAAAATAATTTCTACAAAATGTTGTATTAAGAACCGTCTCCTGGCAACATTCTTGTAAACAAAATGTTGCAGTTGATAGCCATATCAGCTACTATTTGTGTTAACCTTGTCAATGCTCTTGATGATATTAGATTCCTTCTTGTTCGAGTATTTTCTTTCACTGAAACAACTAGATTTTTATGCTTAATTCATCTTAAAATTTTCATCACTATTTGACACACTTCCACTCATTTTCCTACTTTTTCTCACTCGATTCTTTGGCTTTTTCTGTTTTCTCAAGTGTTTACTTTTCGTGATTTTGATATGAATTCTCATCACAAGCATTGCCAAATTGTTGACCCCAATAAAAAAAGATAATATTTATAGCCCTGGTTTAGTAGGGATTAAAATCATATTTTTAGTAGATTTTAATAGAATTTGATGAAATATTGAGTTAAAATTAATTATTGATATTAACATAAATTAAAATCTAGATTTTAATCGGTAACAAATAGAGGCTTAAAGTTAATTACGTAATTTTCTCTTAATATCTTTTTTCTCTTAAACTTCTTGTATTTCATTAATCCACCTTTTTTTTTTCGCTTGTGCAATCTCTAATTATATGAGATTAAAACGATCATTTTAATCATTTCTATGATTTGATATTTTTCATTATTTTGTTGAAAATCAGAATTAAGTTCTCATTTTCCTAGCTTATTGATATTTGTGTTTTCTAATATTTGTCGAGGAGCACTTTTTTTTCACGAAAAGGCATGATGTACTAATATCAAAGTTGATTTGTTAAAATCTGCATTGAGATGAATCTCGTCTATGTCCAAGGCTATCCGATGCCTTTTATCACATTTTCCGGTCAAGTGTAAAGTCCTGCTCATTTCTTTTTGTGACAAATTTATAATGAATGATGTTGTAATCTTTTTTCTTCAGTATTATTCAATCTTTTTTGAAAAATATGCCATTGAAGTGGATTAAATAATGTCCGGAAGCAGTTAACAATTGCTACACAGTACGTGTTGAAAAATATTCGGAAAAAAAAAAAAATTGAATGAAATTGTAACACTATAATACCATTTATTTAAATATTTTATTTTTATTTATTTATTTATTTTTCTTTATAAGATAGTCTTTTTATTGTGAAGTTTAGAAATTTATCATCTTCAGTATCTTTAAATTAAAACTTGAAAAAATAATTTTTTTAATGAATTAATAATACGTTTGGGAAAGATAGCAAAAACTTCATTAAGAATATTTTCAACATTATTAAATGGACAAAGAGAAATTATAAGTTGTCATCATTTAGTAAATAAGTTATATTCAATGAATACTTCTTTTAACAAAATCAAATAATATAATACGATATATTATTTATTATTCTACATCTTAAAATGTGAATTTCTTAACTATTAAATTTTCAAGAGTTCATACTATTAACTTTTTTACAAAAAAATTTCAAGAATCGAAAGTAAAATAAACATTATTGATAAAAATATATAATTCTGTGTGTAAATGAAATTATAAAATGTCAAGTTAATGTTGAAAAATACTAAAATTAACAGAAAATTAATTTATGAGTAGAAATTACAATTTTGAAGAATAATAAGTGGTATACAAAGTGTTAAGTAATGTAAAATATAAGGTGTGATTTGTTATCTTTAATGGACCATGCTACATGTATCATTTTTTTTACCTATTCCCTATCGACTACTCACAATAGGGGGGTGGGGACCACATCTTGAGATTTTTTTATTCACGCGGACCCACGTGCATGTAAGAAAGGGTAAACAATTCGATACATCAAATTATGTACAAATATCTTTACCCATATTTAATTAGGGGTATTTTTATTCGGCCATTTATAACGACAGATCTGTAAATAGTTCTAGCGCATGTTTGATCCTGATTAAAATTTTCATTTTCATTCATTTTCAACCACACATTTTTCAATAAAATAATATTTTTCATCACATCAATAACTTTTCCTTCTTTTTCAACCACTCTCAATTAATCTATTATTTCAAAATACATTTTTCCAAAATAAATAGGCTCAAACACACAGCTATTTTTTTTTTCTTCCAGCAAAATGTGCTTTTTCTTACCAATAAGTAAAATTCAATGCCAAATGTTATATTGCAAAATGTGAATACACTTTAAATGCTGGATGTATTTTATAATTTTTCTTGATTAATATTTTTCATACAAAACGGAAAGGAGATCCCGAAAGTTAGATAACAATTAAGCTTGACATTTTCTTTATAAAATGTCGATAGAATCAATATTGGATCAAGCCAAAACATGTGTCCTGTTTGGTTTGATTCTTATTAAGCCATCGTTTAGTACATATTTTTTAAACTTTTTTTTTAATTCATTTTCAATCACACATTTCATTCAATAAAATAATTTCGCACGTGAACCAATAACATTTTTTTACTTTTTAATCACACATTTTTATTTTTCACAAAATTTATTATAAAAAAAATCTACTTCAAACATTCCGTCAATGAGCTATACATAATTGCAAAATGGTATGAGCAAAATCTCGATGCATTAACTGAAATTGAAAACGTCGAAAGGTTATTAAAAAGTTGGCGGTCCGCGCGGGTCCAAAGATAAAAAAAAAAAAAAAAGATGAGCAGGCTTGTTGATTTTTAAATTCAAATATTTTATTGTTCACCCCCTTTTTTTCTTTTTCTTTTTCAATGTACAAAATCACCGTTAGCCCATGTTATGTTGGAATTAAAATCAAATTTTTAGATAAAAAAATAATTAAATATGCGATTGAAAAGTTATAAGTTCCATAAAATATGTAATTACAATTAATTATTGACTTAAATTTAAATTTCTACCAAAGTTAATAATTAATTTTAATTAAATATTTGATGAGATCTACAACTTTTATCAAAGACACTTTTCATCATTTTTTTTATCAAAATTTATTAAAATTTTGATTTTTAACTACTACAAGATTTTTTTTTTTCAATTATTTCCATTACATCGTATGGTTACTTTTCCTTTCTAGTTTCTATAGAATTGACATGCTATGTTGCCATGTGCAAATGAATAAAAATAATATGTTATTTCGATAAATAAGTTATTTTAGGTCAAACTTGATCTAACTCAAGCAAATTTAGGCTCGAGGTTGTTATGAAAATAGTAGTGCAAAGAATTAGTGAAAAATCAGCAAATTGCCATTAACCCGTTGACTCAATAACAAGTTGACATCATTTCGTTATAGTTGAACAATAGTTTCATAAAGAGTCATGATAGGACGTCATAATTCTCGTTAAATCATCGTTTTAATCATGAAAATAAATATTACTTCAAATTGCAAGATAACAATCAAAGTTGAGAAGCAAAACCTAATTCACGAAATTAGATACGTGAAGGAGATTTTTTGATTTAATTTAGATTTAGGTAGACTATGTCGTTGAGACTAATTATGCGACCATATGAAAGATTGGGGACAAACCTTTTATTTAAGCAATAGATTGATGAGTAGATGCGCAATTTTCCTTAACTTTTATTAATAGTTTTGAAAAATCATAAAAAAGAAGAAGATAATTAGACATTTGAACTTCACGTTTCACCAAAAGGGTCCACTTACACAGAAAAACCATATAAACGCGTTTCACTCTATCTTTATCCCACTTCATTGACTCCCCATTTGCGAGTTTTTAGTTTTTTGCCATTTTCACTCTTTATTTACAGTTTTTATTAATTTCTCTTTCTATATCTGAATTCCTTCTCTGTCTAGATTTTTCTCTATCTGAAATGTGTGGAGCCCAAACTGGTCCTCTGCTTTGCTGGATTCAAGCTCTCCATTGTTGGTTTTTAATGGGGTTTGTCTGCTGAGAGAGACCAGTTTCAGTTGCCCAATCAAATACACCATACCACTCTCTCTCTCTTTAATTCTTTTCCACTTCTCTGCGTGTGTTATTTTTTTCTTCTGTTATTTCATCATCTGAAGACAGTTCAAAGTGAATAGGGAAAGGAATAAATTGTTTCCCAGTTTGATTTTATGCTCAATTTGACGGATCCACAGATCTAAACCCCGTTTCGATTTCAGATCGTTCTCTCAGCCCTTAAGGTAAAAGTTTGAAAATATTCGTATAATGCTAAATTACTGTGACTAGAGATTTTTGGGATATCAATATTTCAGGAATTTTTATTTTTCTTTTGTTTTATTTATTATTCATTTTCATCCCTTTTCTGAGAGTTGGACTTTCTGGAGTTTGAACTGGCTGCGCCTGAAGAAAAAAGTGAATTTTGACCAGTTTTGTTTTCAAAGCCCCTCCTCCCCTTTTCCTCTTGCTGAATTTCTCATTTTATTTTATTTTTTTGCGGCGGGTTGGTGTCATGGGTGTTCTGTTCCCATAAGAAACATAAGATCTGTCTCTCTATAAATATAAACTTCTTAGCTGAAATCAAAGTTATCATTGCAATTAATTTGTTGGGTTTCTGTCATACAAGTTCTAATTTTTGTTGCTTTTACGTTTATTCTTGATGTTATTCTAGACTTTGAGTGCATAATAGTGCAAACGGTTACTGTTTTTGGAGGAGATATTTGTAAAAATATCAATTAAAGTATATTCGGGCCGGAGTTATCTCGAGTCCTCGCTAGATGTGGATAATTTGGAAGGTGGTTTGGATGAGATGAGGTATGTTATCTGGGTTAATGAACCTTTTGAGGGCCTGTTTTCGGCCAAAGGCAGATCGATATGTTCACAAGGGGTCAGACGCCTGTGGCCGTCAAGATGGGCTTCTTTGGTATAAGGACACAGGGCACCATTCTAATGGAGAGTATTCAATGGCTGTAGTTCAAGCTAATAATTTACTTGAGGATCAAAGCCAACTTGAATCTGGTTGTTTGAGCTCTCATGATTCTGGGCCATATGGTACTTTTGTGGGGGTTTACGATGGACATGGCGGTCCCGAGACTTCTCGGTTCATCAACGAGCACCTCTTTCGACATCTTAAGAGTAAGTTCTATCAAATTCCATTGTTATAGAAACTATAATTATGGCAGTTTTAGATGATTCCTAAGATGGTACAATTTTGAAGTACAAAGTATGATAGAAACAAGTTTTTATGCTTCTAACATTCTTTGATTTGTATATTTCAAATTATGAAGGCTCAATACCAGCAGTGAAGGGGATAGGTTCCCGTTCTAGTTCAATTTGTACTGTAGATTAATTTCCTATAACTTCAGGTTCTTGTGTTCGACTGCTAATTTTTTGATTGTGCAGGTTTCACTTCAGAGCATCAATCTATGTCAGTGGAGGCAATACGAAAGGCATTTCAAGCAACGGAAGATGGTTTTTTCTCACTTGTCAGCAGACAATGGTCCATTAAACCACAGATAGCAGCAGTTGGTTCGTGCTGCCTTGTTGGAGTCATTTGTGGCGGAACTCTATATATTGCCAACCTTGGTGATTCCCGTGCTGTTTTGGGAAGACTAGTCAAGTCAACAGGGGAAGTAGTGTCCGTTCGGCTCTCGGCTGAGCACAATGCAAGTATTGAGTCTGTGAGACAGGAGCTGCATTCACTGCACCCTGACGACTCTCAAATTGTAGTACTCAAGCATAATGTATGGCGTGTTAAGGGCCTAATACAGGTTAGTTCCTACATTTATTACAGTACCATTTTGATATTGTTCTTTGCTATTCACAGAAAGGCTAATACTAAGCCAGTTTGGTGCAACGGTTGATTTATAAGCTTGATTGGATTGAAACCCCGATATTTTAGATTTTTGCTTTCTACCTGTGTTTCTTAGTTGCTAAAAAATCCTACTTCGGTCAAAAATACTCGTGGCATAAAAAAGAATTAGTAACGTCGAATTTGTTAGAAGAGTTAATTTACATAGTTTTCATCTTCTCGTGGGTGGTCCGTGCTCGGAAGACTTTGAAGTTCAGATTATAAGTTATAAGCTTTCTTTAGCTCTCTCTCTCCCTAATCTCCACATCAAAGAAAATGAAAAAAGGAGATTTTTTTTTCCAAACAAACTTTATTTACTCAATAACTTCATTAATGGAAAATGTTTTGCGGGATTTCATTATGTGAGGTATGATACATCTTAAGTGTGATTTATGTTTGTAGTAATCTGATATTTTGTCTTACAGATTTCAAGATCCATTGGTGATGTGTACTTGAAGAAGGCTGAATTCAACAGGGAGCCATTATATGCAAAGTTTCGACTTCGTGAACCTTTCAAAAGACCAATTTTGAGCGCAGAACCATCAATATCCGTGCACCAATTGCTACCTCACGATCAGTTTGTTATATTTGCATCAGATGGCCTATGGGAGCACTTTACCGATCAGGAAGCAGTTGATATTGTCCAAAATCATCCACGCAATGTAAGATATTTGATGCTTTAAATGTAATCACTTTTCTGATTTTGAAGAGTGCGAAGCAACATAGTTGAGGCTACTATAATTAAGGATAGTGATCGTCAGACTGGTTTTAGGTGCTCATTATGTTTGCAGGTCTTTTTTTTGTTGTTCCCATAAATTTGTGAAGGTCAATTAGAATGCTAATTATAACATAAAAGCACTCTTTGGTGGTGAAGTTGCTGCCAGTAGCGGGGTACTTTGTTGGAGAGTGTTGAGAGTCCAGTTATCCCCTTCACTGCTGATCAACTTAATAGATGTATACTGGACTAGTTTCCTAGGGCTGTTCTCCTACTAGATTAGATAGAGAGGTGTGAAGAAGAGAATCTTCTCCGTCTTCATTATAGTAATATCTGTAGCATTGAGTTGACATATTTCTCTCATTGAGGGTGAACCAAGGTAAATCTTTGTGTTGGAGTATATGCCTTGTTTTTTTTCTCCCCCGGTTCCTATTGGGATTAGGATTAAAGCTTAATCCCTTACATAGATATCAACTATAGTAGCTAACATTTCCCCTCATATTGACCACAAGGTCTTGTACATTTATACCAAGGGAACCATTGTCCATATCGAGAATGATAATAGACCGGTATTTTATCTAATGGTGATGCTTACAACTTGATTTTTATCTAAAGAAGGTTTGAAGTCAGCCTGTTATAGTTAATCCAAATTAAATGGTAATATATATGGGAATGGACAAACTTTTATTCCTTCGTATCTCCAAGCTTGTGAAAAGCCCTTTTCTGCTTTGCTGGTTTTTGAATAAGAAAAAACCAAATAAGAGGAATAATTTTTTTTTTTGGTTGAAATCATCTTTCTATAAATGTTATCCTTAATTTTTATTTTCAGGGAAGTGCTAGAAGATTAGTGAAAGCAGCATTGCAAGAAGCGGCAAAGAAGAGGGAGATGAGGTACTCAGACTTGAAGAAAATCGATCGAGGAGTTCGTCGTCATTTTCATGATGACATCACGGTTATCGTGGTGTTTCTTGACTCACATCTTGTGAGCAGGTCTAGTACAATCCGGAGTCCTAATGTATCGGTTAAAGGGGGTGGTATCAATCTTCCCCACAATACCCTTGCGCCTGAAGCTGGTACTACTTGATGATGATGTGATCTGTTTTACTTTTCCTGAAAACGAATACAGGTCAGGTAGCTTAAAAGCAAGAGCAGCCCTTGATTGTCACTTTTATAACTGGAAGGCTAATCCCAAGAAAGAGAAGTTTAAGGTACATTATGTTGTTGTGGGCAGATCTTTCAACCTACCTCTGTTGTTTTTCCATGTTTCTTTTAGTCTGATTTAAGACTAGTGTAAATTCTGTTCCCCTAATTCATTTTTTATAATCTTTTTGTCGAGTGACTTTTTTCTTCGCCCTTTTTTTTTTCCTTTTATAAGGTGAGCCTCTAATCAATGCCCCTAGGAGGAGGCTGAGTGGCTTTTTCTGTTCTTGTTTTGGAAGATTACTATTTATTTTATTTGCTTACTTTTAATAATACTAGTTGTCGTGTTATTTTTAACGTAATGTTAATGTGTTGAGTTTTAAGGATTGAGGGGAGATATTATAGTTGAATGAGATCAACAAGATAAACTCAATTTGACAAGGTAAATTTCCAAATGGTTTTACCAATAAAATATAGTTTCGAAGCATCTTAAGAATACAAAGAAATTAAGAAAATGGTTTTTTGACACCATTAATAGAAACAACATTGAAGTACCTACCAACTATCTTGAAATTCCTAGTGTGTATTAACTTGTTACATTAAAAAAAAAAAAAAAATTAGCTTAAGAGGAAAAAAAAACTAAAAATTTATGCAACTGTTATAATTTTACAGTCAAGTCACAATTTTAAATTATCAACTTGGCTATTCAATGTGTGTGAAAAAATGTTTATCGAAAATTTTACTGGGCATATTATATGTGAAATGAACAACGATAGATTATTGTATAACACGTATGTTGGACACAGAATTTCTTGAAAAAATCGATCGAGATATGAACCGCCAAATAAAATTTGAAAACAGAGAAAAAAAAGAAAAATACCAATGTGATATAATTGAAATTAAAAGTCAAAACGAAGCCTTACCTTGACTCTCCATTTATGTCTGGTATGTCACATAACTTTGTAAGCGGTAGAAGATGTACAGAAATTACAACATTGATTTCACAAGTTCTAAAAAAATAATCAATAATTGTATTTTATTGCAAGTAGGGAAGCATACCAGCATATTCCTTAATCCAGCTACCATCTTTTTATATTTATTAGGAAGGTAATTGAACACATTATCCACCGTGTATGATTGATCATATCCAGATATAGGATTAACATGATTGCACCTTAAAAAAATTGTGTTTGTTAGCTTTTACATCCGTAATTATCTGTTTGTCTTAATAAGAAATCCAAAGCCTGAAATGTTAGTAAACAAATTAATTCAATGTGTTTTCGTATAGTAATTTGTCCTTTTATTTTACTTTTCTTTTAACCTTTTGAAAAGAGTAATAAGATGGAAGAAATTGAATGAAGAGCTTATGATGATTCCTGTCTACGCATCCAAGCACTTATAGTTAAAAATGCAAAAAGTAAATAGGAAAACATACCAAAAGGTTTAATAGAAGAGGCACCTAGACGGCTAGCCAATGATGTACGACTATTGCCGTCATCCTTGTCACTATCACTATTTTGGTGAGAGTGATTAATACATCTACAATGGTTCGATGACTGAATTTAGCACCTCCATCCAATGTATGGTTGGAGTCTCTCCTGTGTCTTCTCATACCTCTAAGGGGTTTAACATTCCCCGCAAAATCAAATGCCCGTAAAAAGAGAGACAAATCATTAAAATACTCCATGAAAGTGAAATTGCAAGCACTCTTAGAATTTCTAGTAAGAGATCTATAAACTTGCTGAATAAATTCTATTTTCACAAACTGTGGCATTTGCATCAAGAAACAAAATTGCTAAAAAGATCTTATAAGGCTGCCCTGAAAACCCAAACAACCATAAATGATGACATTCTATATTTTAAAAAGTTCTGATTAGGAGCATTTAAAAATTTAAGAACATAGCCATATACTAGCTGAAGTTCAATTGCATAAAAAGGCAATTGCTAGAGTTATTTAACCCTGTGTATTTCAACCTGAGAGTGTTCTAAAGACTGAAAATCATACAAATCAAAGTGCAACTACAGCTAGGAACATATTTCACTGATAACAAGTGCACCAGTAAAATTATATAAAAGTGTTGCAATTAGCCAATTTTATCACACAAATTTCATCCAGGGCCTGGCCAATAGGAATACTATCAAATCACAAAATATCAATTTGAAGGAAGCAAATTTAACGTTATATTATGAACAATTATTAGTCGATCATAGTATTTTATGAGAATTGTGCATATTTACACTGGTAGGGTCCAAGATAAATAAGTTGTAGTGTTGTGTTACGTTGAACCAGGATCCCAATGGCCGTCATGTTTAAAGTACAATGACCTGCTAAAAGAATCTCGTAAATATTAATTGGTGTGTATTTAAAAATAGAAATGGTGTATGCATTTTCATAGTCAACATGCAGCTAACATGTCAAGAAGGCTAATCCACAGTTGCCTTCCAGAAAAGAGTCTCAAATTCAAACGCATTCAACCCTTTTTTCACATACTTCTTCAAATAACTCTTGGCCCCAAGCCCATATAAACAACAAAAAACACTTTTGATTTAACATTTTTATATCAACCCTAATGATGGGTGGTTTCAAGAAAACCCTATAAAAAAAAATGGAAAAGGAGTATGGCTACTTTAAGAGAACTGGAGAATGGATAGTACATAACAGGTTCACGCGTGAAGAAGAGATACTCCAAAATGAATAATAATTAATAGATAGAATCTTCTAAGGTAGAGGGGATTTAGAAGTGCAAATCGTGCTTTTGGTAACCTGCCAAGTGGACCTTGTTCCCCCCAACGAAAAAAATTATTCCTAGTACAATTGATAGTAATGACTTAAATAAATATGAACATAATTGAAACCATTAAGAAAAAAAAGGCAAAGATAAAAAGTAATTCCCCAAGCAGAAAACCATCAAATCAATTGAATGGCTGTGTGGAAAGACACATGAAATTACATATATCATAAGTTACATTTCAATTCACAGTAACATCGTACCTGGAGATGAAAACCTTCATATTTTCCAGCTTCGTAGAAGCACACGTGCTTTGAAAGATCGTGTAACTTCTACTTTCAAGAGAACAATTTGTGTATTTGAATGGAGGGAAGCCCTCCATTTGGCTTTGGTGTATAGTGGAAAATAATTTATGTGCCTGTATTCTTATATTCGAAGGAGAATACATTGTGTAACGTCCCGAATTTTCTTACTATTTTCATAAGGGCGTTAACTTAATATTGATCATTTAGCAAATGAAATAGCCCATGTCTAGCTTGTCGTCACACTAAAATCTAGACCAACTTATTTGCATAAAGAATTTATTTGCTTACGTGTCA